>CAUYON010189419.1:0-33209 GCA_963573935.1 Arctocebus calabarensis | reverse complement strand
TCTCACTCTGACATCCAGGCTGAAGTGCAGTGGTGTGATCACAACGCAATACAACCTTGAACTCTTAGCTTAAAGTGATCCTCCTGCTTCACCCTCCCAAATAGCTGGATATACATGTCACCACCCCCATCTAGTTTTTCTTTTTTTTTGCAGTTTTTGGCTGGGGCTGGGTTTGAACCCGCCACCTCTAGCATATGGGGCTGGCGCCCTACTCCTTGAGCCACAGGCACCACTCTAGTTTTTCTTATTTTTAATTTTTTTTTTTTTTGAGACAGAGCCTCAAGCTGTCACCCTGGATAGACTGCTGTGGCATCACAGCTCACAGCAACCTCCAATTCCTGGGCTCAAGCGAGTCTCCTGTCTCTGCCTCCCGAGTAGCTGGGACTATAGGCGCCTGCCACAACACCCGGCCATTTTTTGGTTGCAGCCATCATTGTTGTTTGGCGGGCCCGGGCTGGATTCGAACCCGCCAGCTCAGGTGTACGTGGCTGGCGCCCTAGCCCGTTGAGCCATGGGCGCCGAGCCAATGCCACAGTTTCTTTATCCATTCATCCACTGCTAGATATATAGGCTATTGTGAATAATGCTGCAATTCACATAGCAGTGCAGGTATCTTTACAAGGCAAAGGTTTCATCTCCTTTGGGTATATACCCAGAAGAGTGATTGCTAGGTCACATGGTAATTCTATTTTTAATTTTTTTTTTTTTTGAGACAGATCCTCAAGCTGTCACCCTGGATAGAGTGCTGTGGCATCACAGCTCACAGCAACCTCCAATTCCTGGGCTCAAGCGAGTTTCCTGCCTCTGCCTCCCAAGTAACTGGGACCACAGGCGCCCACCAGTCAATGCCCAGCCATTTTTTGGTTGCAGCCGTCATTGTTGTTTGGCAGGCCCCAGGCTGGATTCGAACCTGCCGGCTCAGGTGTACGTGGCTGGCACCTTAGCCGCTTGAGCCATAGGCGCGGTGCCTCCTTTCTCACTTTTACAAGAGCAATCTTTCCAAAATGTACATCAGATCATTTATCCTCCTCCTTAGCTAATAAAGTGAATAAGTATATTTTAGTAATTTTTTATTTTTATACACACATTGGCAATTGATGATCGGAAGTATAGAGAAATAAATATTTGGATAGAAAGATACATGGGATAATATTTTTTTTAATTGTGATAATCTACTGTCTTCAGCATGCTTAAGGCTTGAGAATATGAATTTAAGTGGCAGTGGAAGAAATTTAAAAAAAATAATTGGGGAAAAAATTCTTCCTTATTCAAGCCCTGGAGGCAGTGAGTCACCAAAGCATAAAATTATTCCTAATATCATGACTTTAGCTTATTATTCAGGCAGGATAATAAGTTAAGAGATATGGAAATTCCTTCCTATGTTAAGATTGTTGTGACCACTTGATTTTATTGTGACTGCAGAAAATAATGAGTTTCCAGACTAAACTAATCTCATGTTTTTTTCGTTCTAGGACATCACCCTGAGCTTGACATATGTGAGATCTTTGAGGATGAACTATGGCCAGATGGGAATTTCGATAAGGGATAGTGTCACTGCCTCTCATCCTTCTAAGGAATAGGATCCCCACTCAATTCTCAGACTCCCTCAGGAACCTCTGGGGGCCTAAGACCTTCCTGGAAAACTCATCATTTATAATTCCTGGATAATTCATTTGAGTAATTGAGTCTCATTCTTGAGCTCCTTGATCTGTAAAATTCCATTGCACCTCTTCTTTTTCCCAAGTAGCTTCTTCTTGATACTAGTAGCATAAACTGCTCAGGAGATGATTGTTAATTGAGGGGTATCCCCGATATCAAAAGGCAGACTTGGTAATGTAGGAGAAATGGCCGGTGGCCTCAGAGAGCTCTTCGGTACCTCTATAGACCGGCAAACTTACTGTTTGCTCTTGCCATCTCATTTTTCAAGTCCACATACTCTTCATATAATGGTCTCAGCTGCTTGCCAACCTCAGATCTCCAGCCTTCCCAAGCCCAGAGCCTCTCACTGTAGTCTCTACTGTTCGCCATTATTTTCTCCAAACCTGTTGTAGTAAAGCACCCAAAAGGAAATAAACATCCAATTGTAAAACTTCTATTTGTTAACAGGTACATGAACTTTAAAAAATATATTTCTGATTGTATATGAAGCACATTCTGCCCTATGATTGCACCAATGTACACAATTATGATTTAATAAAATTAATTAAAAAAAACATTTATCATAAAGACATTTGCACTAGATTGTTTATCATAGCTCAATTTATAATCACCAAAATTGGAAACAACCTACATGCCCATCAACCCAGGAATGGATTAAATGCATACCGTAGAATATTATTCAGCCTTTAAAAAGAAGGAGACTTTATATCTTTTGTATTATCCTAGATGAAGTTAAAACATTCTTCTTAGTAAAATACTACAAGAATGGAAAAGCCAGTATCTAATGTATTCAATACTAATATGAAGCCAGTAGATGAATTAATATACACCCACACAAGAGGAAAATTCAATTCAATTCAAGTTGGGGGGGTGGGGAAGCAGTGAAAAGGGAGAGGGCCTGGTGTGCTACCACCTAATGGGCACAGTTCCAGGGTATATAACACACTTCCCGTGTACAGGACACAACTACAACAGGGACTTTACCTAACAAATGCAAACATTGTAACCTAATAGTCTGTATCCTTGTATTAATCCCAAAGGAACAGGAACTGACTATGTCTGCCCTATCCAGGTGCTTCACCAGACAGCTCCTCGCCTACTGCCCCCGCCTGCTTCCCCAGTGACCCACTGAAGCACCTAGTTGTGTTCCCAGCCCTGCTCCTGCATTACTCAGATGCCGACACCTGCCTTCACCTCCTCTGATCTGTTACTCACACGGCTCCCTCTCACTCAACACAACCCTGAGTCTCTCTTTCATGTTGAGGAACAAACCTTGTCATCCTCTCCCTTCTCACACACCCAGACACAACTGGAGCAAAGAGTGGCCCTCCCCACAGGTGACATCCCTCTGAGCTCCCCCAGTGCCTGGCCCTGCCTGGCCAACCAAGCTGCCTCCCACTCAGGCTTGCTCCTCTCCTGTAACCACAGGACAGCTGGGAGCCTGGCATCAGGATTTATTTTTAAACTAAATAATGAGCTGCTGGGTTGCTGCTCCAGCTATAACTGGCTTTTGGGTGTGGGGGACGCTCCCTCAGTTTATCCATCCACCCTCACTCCCACCAGCTGTTCTCTGGTCTCCTGCCCAAGTGACAGGTTGGTTTATCTTCCTATCTGGGTTAGTGCCCTCATGAGGCTGCCCCCACCACTGCCTCTCCTGCGCCCCTCCCTGACCACGAGAGTTTCATTTTCTTGATATTCCTTTCCTGGTCATTCCCCGCCTTCCTTCTTCCCCTATCTGGTTGAATTGTGAATAATTCATGTGTTTCCATGATCCTGCCACAGTTTTTCTGCCTCATGAATCAAATCCCTGAGACACAGTTTATTTCCTCACCATCTTCTAGTCTGAGTTGTTGACAGGGACAGGGTTGATTCCTGTAGGTCATGAGGGGAGGCCAATACTTATGTCTGCTTATGAGACAGTAACCATTTTTTTCCACTCTGACTTCCACAATACTCTACTTTTCTGGTATATTTTAATAGGTATGCATTTGTATAATATTACAGGGTGCAATGGACAAATAAATGAACAGTAAGATACATAAATACACAGAAGCACAAATAGATAGGCAGATATTTTCCTACATAGCTTTCTCAATTTTCTTATTTAAAGTTTTAAAGGGGAACATGGCAGATGCATTTGAACTACAGGCTCATTTGCAGGGGATGCCCTAGCCCCTAATTCACAGCCCCCTTAAAAGGGTCTTGACATAAGGGTCTCCCCCTTATAAGGACTCATGACAGCTTAGCCCTTATCTAGAGTCTGCCTGGGTGTCATCTTTACTCACTTAGTCTCCAAATGTCTAGTGAGGGCTTACTATGTGCTAGGGATGGGGCAGGACCCTGCAAGGACAAAGGTGAGCATCAGAGACAGTGTTTCTGCTCTTTGGGGAAACTGCCACATTAATTAAGTAATCTTATGTATATATTATTAGAACATATGCCTATGTTTCTAAATTGATAATTTTATATAAAATTTTCATGTTTATAGGACATTTTAATTTTTAATATTTTGAACAAATACGTAAACTATATATATGTATATGTAAATTTCTAAGCTGATAAATTCTAAACCCCCAAAGTGAAGAATATATTACACGAAGTGGGGAAAGCACTATCGCTAGTGGAGGAAGGGGTTTGCTGTTGGGATGTCCTTGGAGTTCTAAAGATGTTTTATTGCTTGAGTTGGAGGGTGGTTACAGGGAACTGGATTTATTATTATTCATTAAAGTTAATATTTATGCTTTTTGTGTTTTTCTATGTATGTGTTACATTTCACAATTGAAAATTTTGAATAATAAAGAGAAACTTAGAAGGTTCCATGCACATAACAGGGGCACCTGGACAGGTCTGAGGAGCCAGGGATGGCTTCCTAGAGGAAGGGGCATCTGAACCAAACTCTGCAGATGGAAGTGAGTTAGGTGGTGTAAGGAAGGTGTAGTGAGATGGCATAGACCAAAGGGGAAGGGAAGGAACAGAGCCTGGGGAGCTCGGAGGACTCTTACAGGAGCCCAGAGTGGCTAGAGCCCAAGAATGAGGGGGAGAAAAGCTAGAAAGAGAGGCAAGAGCTGGTTCATGCAGAATCTCCTAAGAATTTTTATTTGTGTCCTAAGATCAATGGGAAGTGCTTGAAGGTTTTAAACAGTGGAGTGACATGATTAGATACATGTATTGCTAAGATTTCTGTTGAATGGAGTAGAAGAAGTCATCATGCCCCTTTCCACCATGGGAGGACACAGTGAGAAGGCACCACCTGAGAAGCAGAAAGTGAGCCCTCACCAGACCAGCACCTTAATCTTGGACTTCCCAGTCTCCAGAACTACAACGTCCAATATGTGACTTCCTGCCATCAAGTGAATCTTACAACAGCACTGCGAAACCACCAAAAGCTCCAGTTTCTCTGATCTCAAGCAATGTGACAATCACCACTGTGAAACCCACATAAACATCTACCATGACAACATCACAACAATAGGACTTCCATCACCTTAAAGTCTATATCCAAGTAGACTTTGAATATAGACATTAAGTGTCTCACAATACGCATCCCAGGTGTCAATAACCACGATGACCATAGCCCTCAAAATCTCAGGGACATCTGTTTCTTTATCAACAACAATCGCAGCACCTATTTATTCTAAAGGAAATAAGGCATCAAAATTTGATTTTAAAAAAAGAAATAGACATGAGAGGATATGGCAAGGGCAGTGAGGCTCTCATTTTAATAGTAATAGAGAAATATGAGGGTAGGTAGAATAAAGTTCTAACAAGTGAGAGATAGAGAGACATAGACAGAGGTAAGAGATATCAAGAAGAGAAATCTTGGCAAAGGATTTGCTGCATGGTCTTCCATAGGATGTGTGTTTCATGAGCTCAGAGGCCTTCTCCAAGGCTGGATATTCAGAACCTAGGACAGCTCCTGGGACGTGGACACTGTCTTCCAGAATGTGTCATGGAAATAGAAGTGGGGTAGTGAGAGGAAGCATCCAAGGTGTAAAGTACATAAAAAATGCAATGAGGACAAATGGTTTAGCGTGTTCAGGAGGCACCCTGGGGATTCTTTCATAGAATGGGCAAGTAAATGAAGCAGAAAATGGATTATTTAAGTGATAGCAAATACGATAACAGAAGAACATATAAAAGTATTATTGTTGCTGGGTATGTTAAAAACCAATCCTCAAGAACTTCTCAAGATTACTCAGATGAGGAATAAAAGCCAACTAACCTGTATTCAAACACTTGATACAGGAATCCACTCTATGTTACACACTACAGGGTGGTGGGAGGCCAGGAATTGAAGAATAGCAATATAAGTGGTGGGATCTTTGAAGATATAGAGTGGAGATCAGGTTGTTGCTGATTAATGTTCTTTTAAGTTAAAATTATATCAGAGAAGTTCGCTGCAATTGGAACCTTAACATAAATTAAAATTGCATCCCAAATATCCCTCTTCCTTTTCCTAAAGTACAGGTAGTCAAATAAAGGTCAGAGGGTGTAGTTCAGAGAGTTTTCACAGGGAAGGAGTCTACCTTCACTGTCTGTGGTCAAAGTGCATATACAAAGCAGAATATGCTTTGCAGTTAAGCAAAAACTCTCTTTGTTGAAAGCAGGTCAGCAAACGCCTAGGTGAGATCTGCATTGGAGGTTCAGACTTTGAAAGCTCAACAGCAGGCCAATGATAAAAAATATGAAAGGAAAAGTGGGAAGAAAAATATGGTCACAAATTAGCACAATGGCTGAGTTTTTTAAGTTATTATTTTTCCAAAATAATTTATATGATAGCATGTTATAAAATCCTTAAAAGCAATGGCTGTTGTTCAGTGAAGTAAATATGATATACAAATAACCCTGTATTATAGGCAAATCAACAGAGAGGCTGAAGTGGGCAGGGCTGGGGAAATCAGGTTGAATGAGCCCCAATCTGACATGAAAGGAGTGACAGCCAAGAAAAACAAGAACATAAAGGGGCCACGGACCAAGGCTAGACTGAAATGATGATCCTCTCTACCTGACTATTCCTTAAGGGCTCCAGAGCAAAGGGTCTGCCTAAGGAATGACAAGGGAACTCTAATGATGGTTTGACCTTGTTGCTTACTTAACAGTCCACATAGGGTCAAAAAAATGGTGACTCTTTCTCTTGGGAGTTACATATTGCCCAGAAACTTTGGATTTTCACAACAGCACATAGGGTCAAACTTCAAATCACAACCAAGAATGAACCAAATCCCAGACCTATGTCTCTAACCAGATGGTGGTCTCTGAGGTTCATAAGGTGAGACATCAATGGAACGTTCAGAAGGCTGGGATCACTCAGCAAGCTCAGGTGGAAAGGGCACCAGCCCGGCAATCGAGAGACCTGGTCCTGGCTACACACCTGATTTGCTATAAGATTTCCCTTTTCTTACTCAGGTCCCCTTGTCTGTGAAATGAGAGAATTGATGTAGATGCTTCCCAAGATTTCTCTGAATTCTAGAAAACAGATATTGGAACAGAGCCTGAGACTGTTGTTTTCTATAAATTGCTATGAATGAAACAGTGAACAGTAGAAACCTACAAGATGGTGTCCGAAAGGAATGTTGGGAGGGGTGAGATCATGCAGGAATTTGTTGATAAGGGTAAACATTTGAATTTTATCTGAAGTGTAAGGAAAATCACTGGAGGGTCTAAAGAAGGCATCAATACAATCTTCTTTTAAATTTTCAATAGATCACTTTAATTTTAGTTACAGATTAGCTGCGGGAGAAGAGTGGAATCAGCAGCAACATTGTTATGAGGCTTTTGCAATGAGCCACGTGAGACCTGAGGATGATGGTCATAGAGGAAGGATTTGGTTACTTCTGGTTTTATTACTTGAGCAACTAGGTATATGTGGTATCTTTTACTGAGAAGTAAAAGACTGGAAGAGGAAAAAGTTCAAGACGCCAGTAAATCAGGCGTTCTTTTTTGGACACATTATTAGAAGATTTTATTAAACTATCAAAGTAGGGATGCTGGATAGACCTCTAAGCTGGGTTCCAGAGAGATGCCACAACTAGAGACGGACTTAGTTGTCACTGATGTGTAAGAGGTGTGAAGTTGCCTGAGGTGTTAAGAGAGATGAGAAAGAGTCCAGGGCTAGATTCGAGAAACTTGAATTGATAGAGGTTGAGTACGATAAGAGAAGCCAGCAAAGCAGTGACCTTCGGAATAGAAGGGAAACTTGATAAACGTGTGTCACCAAAGACAATGGAAGAAAGTAGTTTAAAGAAAGGAATAATTGCCTGACAAGGCTGAGAGGCCAGGTAGAAAATAATACACACACATGTGATAACATGAAGGTCACTGAGGACCCCCACAAGGGCAGTGCTTTGGAGTGCTGAGGGTGGAAGCCTGATTGGGTGAAGAGAGGACAGAAGGGAGAATTAGGAAAAGTGACATTTTCAATAAGTTTTGCTGTAGATAGGAGGTGAGAAATAGGACAGAAACAGAAGGGGTCTAGAGTCTGGAAGTTCAAAGTGTGTAGTTTGGAGAAGATACAGTAAGGCACTGTTAAGGTCAAGGATATGGCTGGGGAGGGGTGAGCCCTCTGATGCTGACGTTAAAGTTTGAGAGGATGCCCCACTCTCCTACTCTCCTGACCTGTGTCCTTACAGGTGATCAGAGAGATAGGTTCCTAATAGGCAGGATCTAAGGAGCTCTGCAGAAGCCTCCTCCCTCAAAATATCCCAGCCTATGACTTCTGACATTCTGCTGTTAAAGCTTCCTTCAGCTCTTTCCCTCTGCTTTCCATAAGTGCTACCACCTAACCTATTAATTTGTTATCAATCATTTATACATAGGTGTGATTTAGTGGCTCAGGGCCTTTCAAGTGAGACAGCAGCTGGCAGTAGTCACATTTCAATAAACCATAGGTCACAGCTTATGAGGAAGAACCTTAAGATGGGGTCCTGGACCAGAGAATGGGGATAAGAGGTATATATTGGTTGCATACCTACTATGAGCTAGGCTCTGTCCAAGAGCTGTGCATAGGCAATATCATTTGAGATACCATTACTTCCTTCTATTTATGGAATCGAAAGTCTTGGAAAGAAATGCCCAAACTCCACGGCTGAGTGATGAGGCCAGGGCCTAAAGGCGGAGCTAGAGAGCCTGGAAATGGTGTCTGGAGAGGAGAAAGAGGCTTCCAAAAGGAGAAATGCAAGGGCTGGAGGTACCTCTCGGCAGACTTCACAATCCTATTCTTCCAGCTCCCTCCCTGAGACCCTCACATCGTGTGTGTGGCTGTTTTTCACTTTCTTTAGGAGGTTGTACCTTGATGAGGTTTTTTTCCTTCCTTCTTTTTTTTTTTTTAAGATAATTTAAATTTTTATTAGGTGCTCAGCAGCAGTAAAAAGACTCTCATTTAAATCGCTGACACACAAATCAATAGGGAAGCATTTTCCCACAGTATAGCCCCTGGCATGGGAGCTTCCCAGCCTCATCCTCTTTCCAGAAGAGAAGGAGTTGAATAAACAGAATAGACAATTTTCTTAAATAAGCCACAGTTAAAGGAAACAGAATGAGCATTCAAAGTTTCTGGTCCCAGGCCTTTCTCTGTTTCGTTTGTTTGCTCCTTCTCCATCCCTCATTCTCACTAAAGCATCTTGCATTTAACCTCAATGTTACCAACCAGCGTGGTGTCACTTTCACAGAAGGAGCTAGAGCAGGCAGCATGGGTGACTGAGAACCGACCTTCTCTTGTTCAAGTGAGGACAGTCCCCCAGCTAAAGATGAGGGCTACAGTGACTCTGCAGGTCCCATCTACCCACTCCAAGTCCACATCCTCACTCTCTGGCTTAGAGATCTTACAGTAAAAGATGTGGTTAATTTAAAACAATATCCGAAAAGTGAATCAAATTGGGGAAGCCATGCCTTTAATTCTCTGATGAGAGAGGCAACTAACATCCTACAGCATAGCTCAAGATTTTATGCCCAAAGTACTCAGAGCAGTTGGCACCTCTCTCCCTAGGTACCCTGAGAGGAAGGCCAAACCCAGGCTCCTTTCCAGCGTCATCTCCCACCATTCTCACCACCACCTGCACCATGGCCCAGCACGCCTGTATCCCAGGTACACACTTCTCTCAATTACCTTTCAACCTGCCTTTCCTATGACTATACTGTGCACATACTATTCTCTCTACCTGGAGAGCTCTTTTCTCTTCTTTGGATAGCAAAGCCCTATGCATCCTTAACAGACCGCTCACATGACATCTCCTTGGTGGAACTTAATGGGCTACCCCAAGTAGAAATGGGGTAGAATTGACCCTCCCCTGTAGCTTGTTTCTAGATGCCAGTGCTTTATTGTTCTGTGAGGTAGTCATTCAGCTTTGTGACTCCCCTCTACTCCAGCCAGACTGGGAAACCCTCAGAGACAGAGAGCCATGACCCATTCAACTCCTCCTCCAGGTTTTAAAAAATGACCGGCTCAGAGTAGATCTTTAGCAGCTTGTTGAAACAGAGAATATTGGATTCCCCATTCATTCCTTCACTCAACCAATACTTTTTGAACACCAACTGCATTCCAGGCTGGGAATGCAACTGCAAATGAGACAGATAATGTCCATATCATCACTGAGTTCATACTCTACTGGGAAGGAAGAGACACTAAGAAAGAAATCAAATAAATACATGTTATGTTAGCTGGTGATAAATATGATAAATAAAAATAAAATGTGAGAGTGACAAGGAGAGCTCTTTTAGATATGACAATTAGGGTGGACTTCTCTGGAGAGGTAACATTGGGGGCTGCCCACCGGCTGGACATAGGCTTTGTGTTGTTTTGCTGGTGAGGAATGAGTTGCTGGATGGCGCTCCTGTAGTGGCAACTCTGAGGGACTCGGTTCAGAAGATGTCTGGCAGGGAGAAGTGGGAAAAAAGCCACTTTGCATCCTTTTGGCCCACAGGAAACTGGGCCTCCATGGCATTCAGCACTAGTGTACCAAAGAAGCTAGCTCAGAACACACTGAAGAAATGAAAAGACTTAGGCCCGGAGTGGTGGCTCATGCCTGTGCTCCCAGTACTTGGGAGCCCAAGGCAGGTGGACTGCCTGAGCTCACAGGTTCGAGACCAGCCTCAGCCAGAGCAAGACCTCGTCCCTAAAAGATAGCCAGGCATTGTGGTGGGTGCCTATAGTCCCAGACACCTGGGAGGCTGAGGCAAGAGAATCTCTTAAGCCCAAGAGTTCGTTGCTGTAAGCTGTGATGCCATAGGGCTCTACAGAGGGCAGCAAAGTGAGACTGTCTCAAAAAAAAAAAAGAGAAAAGACTTAAGAGGCCTGGTGCCAACGTTTCTAAAGGACACCCCAGGCCCTGCCCAGTTACCCACAGAGATGCTGCAGGGCCCGTGGGAGCTAATTCTGTCCTCTGGGCATCTAGCAATGACCAGCCTAATCACACAGCACACCGGGGGGGGGGGGCGGGGGGAGGAGCTATAAATAATTAAACTGAAAGGCCAAGGTAGTGAAGTTGTGATCCTGATTCTGTCACTTAGCACCTATGCTTCCTCAGACAAGCCACTGAGGCTCTGTAGTTTAGCGTTCCCATCTGTAAAATGGGAGAAATTAACAATAGCCATTTTGCTTACCATTGCAAAGGATTTTTTAGATCAAATGTGATCTATGTAAAATATAAAGCATGAGGGAAAAAACGCAAGCAATTACCATTTCTACTGGAGAAAGGGAATAAACAGTTGAGTATCTATTAAATACCAAGGTATTTAAGTTTTCACAAAACTCTTAAAGAGGTATTATTATCCCCATGTTAAAGATCAGAAAATGGAGGCTCAGAGAGGTTAGGTGACTTCACCAAGGGAGCACAGTTGGCAGGGCCAGGATCTAAGTCCAGATTCACCGTCTCCAGAACTCATGCTCACTGCAGCCTCCTGCCTACAGGATGGATTCTCAGTCCTGAATCGCCTCACCTAGAACTGTGATACGCCTGTCCCCAAAGTGTCCCCTGCTCAGCCCCTAATGCAAGAGCTAAACACTAACCTTTAACCAAGCGTGCTCTGGGGCTCCCAGGCCTGCCCTGCTCCCAGTGCGTTTATTCTGGGACGAGTCTGCCTCTTGGCTTGGCTCACCACTGTGGCTTACCAGTTGTGGGTGCCTCTAAAGCACTGAGCAGCCCACCTGCATCTTCTGCTGACACTCACCGCCGTCTCAGTTTATGACTAAGAGCAGGGATCTGTCTGGGCTGCTCTGAGCCACCCTGAGCCCCCTATCTTCTGGTGCCCTAACTACAGTTGGTGCTGAAGTTGATGGCCTCACAGCTGAACAAGAACCCCCAACAGAAACAAATTGGGCTTTGCTGCCTCTGCCCTCCATATTCCTGCCCAGCTGGACCCATCATTTGAGAATCCATTACAAGAATCTCATTTCACGTGATGGCAGATCGGAGTTAAAAGAAGTGGCCCACAAGGGATGGGTGGTTATAACTGTGGCCCAGATAATCCCCAAAGTGAATAAGCCACAAAGTGAGTGAGATTTTTCTGGATAGATGAGAACGGGCACTACCTTCTGATATAGAATGAAGGGAAATGCATGTAAGAAAACTCACTTGCTTTGCACTTGGATTCTTTTCTCATTGCGAAGGAGTTAGATGAGGCTTCGTTGAAAAAATAGAATGATTCCCCAAAGGAGGGGAGTAGCAGTGGCCGCATGGAAGCCCAGAGAGAAATAGTGACTGCTCCATCTTACTTCCACCTGACCTCTGTAGTTCAACTGAGCTTGTGAAGACTGTGATTCTCTAGGCATCTTGTATCACTCTCTGGCAACAGGGAACCTGAAGGTCTCTACGTGATGCTCAGAAACAGTGTGGTCACTAAGTGCACAGACTCCCTGGGTTCAAATCCTGACTCTAGCATTTGTTGGGTGTCTTCAGGCAAATTTTATAAACTTTGTGCCTCAGCTTTTCTTCCTGTAAAATGGGGATAATATAGCACCTTACTTTAAAGGTGACTGTATAGATTCAATGCACATGTAGATTGTATGGATTTAATTTTTATGCATGAAGGACCTAGGTCATCGCCTGACAGTTTTTATCACATACACATTGGTGATTATTATGCTACTGAAAAATAGACACGGAGCTATTTTTGGATCTAGCTGGTGATTTGTGAGCCCAGGAGTTCCTAAACATCTTCAGATCAGATCTTGGGTAACCACTCACCACCACTGCCGGCGGGCTCCAAATTTACCACCACCAGCGAGTTGCCGAGACTGCCCCTGGAGTGAAATGTAAAACTTCAGAAATGAAAGGCTACTTTCCCTTTCTCACTGTCTTTTGCCACAGGCCAGTAATCCCTTAAGAACTTAAAAGGAAAAAGTCAAAATATTTCAAAGAACCAGAGCAGAGGCCCTGCCCAGATTTCCCACCGCCACAAAGTTAGGGAATATCAGGTGGGACCCTGTGTCCCTGTCTGGCAAATGTGGTCATAAGAGGCTCATGGGACTCCACCGAGACATTATGGGAGCCATAGAATGGGTGTGCGTGCAGAGAGAGACGTCTGCACTGCTCACGGCCCCTGGGCGCTACCAGGGGCAGGAAGAGGTTCCTGCTGGGATAGACGGGAAGACACGGCCAGGGAAGCCTCTCAGGCCCGCTTGGGAATTTCCTTCCTTACCCTCCCAGTCCCCAAGGATGGCTGCCTGAGGCTTTCACTCTCACTAAATTAAGCTGATAAAATACAAATGAAAAGAGGGACGGGGGTAGGAAGAAGGGTACAGTGCACACTTACTTTGCATTTTAATAACATGGGCACTGTGCCTCAGACCATTTTTAATAAGAGATTGCCTGATAGTCACCTCCTCTCATCCTACTCAGAGTGTATCAGGCTCCAGATCAGCAGCACCCTTTCCTTGCCTCCAGAATATTCCATCTGGCCCCTCCCTTGGAAGAAGGGCGACTGGGATGAAACCCAACCCCTTGGCATGATTTGCTGACCTCTTGAGGGTCGGTCTGGAAGGACTTCCCTAGTCACCCAAAGATACACCCCAGGAAAATGGTGCCCAGGTTGGCTGCTTTGATGCCTCTTGTCTTTCCAGGGAGCCAGTTAAAGGACACAGACAGGCCCCCACTACAAGGGGAACTCCATGGAGATAAGAGCAGTCCTACTTGGTCAGTCAGCCCACCCTGAGCTCCAGCTCAGAGGCCTTGCAGCTGGGAGAAGAGCTGGTGGCAGTATGAGAAGGGGACAAGGCTCCAGTCCCCTGCCTGTCTTGAGAATACACTTGTTCCAGCAGCCAGCCTCAGACCACCTGGGGTTTCCCTCACCGCAGTTCAGAGAGGATATTTGTCAAAGCAGCCCATGCCCCTAACCTCTGCCCTCAGAATGCTCCCCTCTGCCAGAGATGCTCCCATCAAGTGAGAAAGAACTCCACAGATGGAAGACCCTCGGGTGAAGGGTCTAAGGCTAAGTGAGGTCTGCTCCAGGCTTCTGCAGAAAATGACATCTCATTGAGCCTGCAGCAGCAATTCTATGAGGCAGGAACTATTTACCCTTTTCCATGAATGAGGAAAATGAAGCTCAGAGACATCCAGTGATTTCCCCAAGGCTGCACAGCTAGTAAGTGACAGAACCGAGATTTGAACTGTTGCCAGGCAGGGTTTTAGCGCCTGTTTCTGCCTGCCCAGCATGAAGGCAGTAGGGAAAGCAAGGTCAGAGGAGACACTCAGGGGGTGGGGCCAGTCAGGCCGGCTTCGCAGTCACAGCCCATCTGGAGCTCCGAGGAGCAGAAACCTGGCAGCTTCTGAGGCAGATGAAAAGGCAACCTTCCTCCAATTGTTTTATTTAAAGCCAGACTCCTGACTGTTTGAAACCGCTTGGTTTTGGCAGTGCTTTTTCCTTTTCTCTTTTTCCTCGCTGCTTTTAAACAGCCCTCTGAGATAAGGGGAGCGCACCATTGCTGGGCTCCTCACTGGCAGATGCTCGGAAGACCTCTGCCCCTCCCTCCTGGGGCCGGCTCCAGAGCCGCGTGGGAGCAAGTGGGCGCCCTTGCTCCCGACGCCTCTGGGCTGCAGAAAGGCAGGCAGCCTCGCATTCATCAGCACCTGAAGTATAGATACAGATGAAGTCTTTTGCTTTTATGGTGAGTTTCGCCAGCATTAAACTTCATTTATATCTCTATAAATATATATGGCTTTGAATGGCAGGCTTTACAGCTTGGTTTATAAGTTCCGTCTCTCTGTGGCATCCACCGGGTCACCGTGAAGAGAAGGTCCCTTTAGAGATGGCCCTGGCCTTTGCCCTTTTCAGTATGATTATTTATTGTCAGGACTCTCATTTAGTGTTCAGGGTCCTGTCCCTCTGCCCAGCTGGCCACCTTGGCCTCCCTATACCGAGGCAGATCTAGCCCTGCCTTCCCCTCTGTCTGCATGAGTCCTCACTCCCGGTTCACAACTGGCCAGGTGATTGGGAGGAGATACAGAGGCCACCAGGCTGTCAGCTGACTTCCTCTCCACACCTGTCCCTTGGCCAGGGCACCACTGCTGACCTTGGTAGGGATAAGCTCACGAGGGATGTCAGGCAGTACTTAAATAGGACAGGCTGATAAAAATTGGCTTATTAAGGTATATATTTTACAGAAATCGGTTCAGAGAAATAGACCATCCACACAAATGCCGGCACCCAGTGGCTCCAGGGTTTACAAAACTTCATGAGGCTGGCATTCTTTCTTGATGCACTTGGGGAGATAAATTCAAGGTAATCTATATAAACTCAAGCCTTTGAAATTGCACACCATCAAAAAATTCAAACAATTACTCTAGCCCAGCCAGGAGGTGGCTATTAGATGTTCTTCTTATGGAAAGCATAATTATAAAGGAAGGGAAAATGTTTCATAAATAAAACTCAGAATGGTAGAAGAACCTGGAGGGGGAGAAGTAGAAGAAAAGGAATCCAAAGGTTCATGGTCCCCAGCTGAGTGAGGAACAGGGCTCAAAACTCCACTGTCTCCTTCAGGCTTGAATTAATTTCAGTCTGGTACAATTTCTAGGTAATTAATTGGCAAGAGGCATCTTTCAGGTATTTTTAAATATCAGCCTGCTGGGCTCTCGGTGCTAAAAGAGTAGAAGAAAACATAGCCAACACAGACTCCTAAAATCAAGGTGATATAAAACAAGGGCCAGCCCGACCCATTAACACTTGAGAATATAAAATCCAGGTCAGCCCAGATAATTGTTAGCTTGTTAAAATACTGAGTTCCCAGGCTGTACCCAGTCTCCAGGCCAAATTAAATACAGTAGAACCTCCATAGTTGACCACTCCCCTACATGGACCACCTCCTTAAGTTGACCTAATTTTCATAGACTGGCCATGCACCACATGTACATATCAGTACTGTAGGCCTCGTTCCTTACATTGACCACCTTGGTATCTTGATCAGTTTGTTACAGTCCTTTGGGTGGTCGACTTACAGAAGTTCTACTGTAGCAAGTAGCACAATGTTCATAAGAGGGCGTGTTCCATGCCAGGCACTGCCCTAGGTGCGTTGTACTCATATCCCATTAGTTCTTATAAGAACCCCTTAAAGAAGACATGATGATCTCTGGAGGCTTTTGGTAAGTGAAGAGAGGTGGGGAGGCTTCTGATGAGGAACCTCAGATTAAGATAGGTCAAGTAATTGTCCAAGGTCACAGGCAGGAATTTGAAGTCAAGTTTTCTGTTAATAACCCCCGCAGGTCTTCCTTCTTGCAACCACAGGTTCTGTGGCCCAGAGTGTGAATAACTAAGGTTATCCACCAGCAGCAGTGAGGAAACAAAGATCTCAGGCTCTGTTGCAAACAGCCCTGCAACCTACTGGCTGTGTGGCTTCAGGCAAGCTACTTAGCCTCTCGGGACCTCTCAAGAGCTTTGTTTCTCTCATCTATTTGTTCTTTTTCTATGGTCTTCATAGAAAAAAGAGATGAAATCAACACACATTTGTTCCTGACCAGGGTCTCCCTTTCTCCCTTGGCTGGAGAAGAATGTTTTCTTTGCCACATTTCTGCTAGATTGTTATGTGGATTAAATAAGAGAACTTAGGGGCAATGCACAGCATGTTGGCCCCCATAAAGAGACCACCAATAAACATGAGAGCCGCTACATTGCAGAGTCTTGTATAGTGCCTGACATATCATGAACACTCCATAAATCATAGTAGTTATTATTATTAGAAAGGAAACAAGTATGAGAACTCTTATACTTAGGTTAAGCAGACTCAAATCAACTTAGGTTGAGCAGACTCAAGTGCAGAAAGTTTTTAAAGAGCACTACTATGTGCCAGGCCCTGTGCTGGGCTCTGCCAACTCTTGTAGAATAGGTAATGCATGTGGAGAGACAAGAAGTTTTCATATATAAAGACAAACAATAATGCAAGATGTAAAATTCCTCTAAAGGAATTTCCTCAGATGAATCACAGGTAAGCCATCATTTATTGCCAAATATGGTAAAGCCTCAGTAAGTTGACCATCCAAGGGACTGTAACAAACTGGTCAACATATGGAGGGGGTCAACATAAGGAACGAGGCCTACTGTACTGATACATACATGTGGCACATATGAAATGTCTGTGAAAATTAGGTCAACTTAAGGAGGAGGTGAATGTAGGGAAGTGATCATCTATGGAACTTCTACTATAAATGATAAAAGCAATATTAAAGAACCATATAAGATGCAGGCTTTGAACCTGGGTTTGAGTCCGTGCTCTACCTCTTCTTAGCTATAAAAAGCTGAACAAGTCATTTAGCATCACTGTGCCTCAGTTTCCCCATCTGTAAAATGGGGATAACAGGCTATGCCATAATGTTTTAGCCACTAAATGATATAAAGTCTTTGACATGTTCATTAATAGTGACAATTATTTATTGAAGGTATGCTCTGTGCCAAATACTTGTCTGAAGCTCAGTAAGTACTCAATAAATGTTGACCCAGATTCCAGCCCAGAGATGTTGCTAGGCTGTTGTCTATAGGTTGGTAATGTCTTGGGTCAATATTCCGGACTTCCCTACCTTGGGTTGATAATGTCTTGGGATCAATATTCCAGACATCCCTACCTTTGTCTCCCACATACTATGTAGTATAAGGACATAGCCAGATTAAAAGAACCACAAGTTCCTCCTGGGTCCTGGTAATAAACTTCTATTGAACTGTCTATGAACAGAGTATGAGATGTTATTATATGAGTCAAGTCAGGGTGAGTTTGATAGAACCCTGCTCTAAGACAGAGGTCCCTAGGAAATCAGGCTAAAATCCTTGAGCAAACTATAAGGAGTCTGTTGGCTTATTTGTCCCTGACCCCAGACTCCTTCCCTCATTATGAGGTCTCACCTTATAATGCATAACCCAGGCTCGGCGCCTGTGGCTCAGCGGGCTAAGGCGCCAGCCATGTACACCTGAGCTGGCGGGTTCAAATCCAGCCTGGGCCCGCCAACCAACAATGACAGCTGCAACCCAAACAAAAATGGCCGGGCATTGTAGCAGGCGCCTGTAGTCCCAGCTACTTGGGAGGAAGAGGCAGGAGACTCACTTGAGCCCAGGAATTGGAGGTTGCTGTGAGCTGTAATGCCATGACACTCTACCCAGGGCGACAGCTTGAGGCTCTGTCTCAAAAAAACATAATAATAATAATAATGCATAACCCAGAGACTATGCCCCAGCAGGGTGAAGGCTATACCCCTCTGCTTGCTGGTCCCTCTCTGGAATAAGATTGGGGCACCTCATGGGAAGAATAAGGGAGTGTTTAGGATCCAAGTTCACTTAAACTATGTCTGTTGTACACATTAACAGTGAAGGTCTGAATATAGGAGATGGAAGATCCAATTCAATTCACTTGCACCAGTGCCAAGTATCCTCCTTGATTTTCCTCCAGGAAGCCATCTTCTTGGATTCCATAAGGAAAGAACAATATCAACCCAAGTGAGTGCCATGACCAAAAACTCTCCTTTTCCCTGTTAGAGAACAAAGCTGAGGCAGAGATAAGGAGCCAGAATTAAAGGAGGGAAAGAAGAAATGACCCAAGCTTCCATTGATAGGTGAATGGATAAACAAAATGTGGTATGTATATATATATAATGTGTGTGTATACTTGTGTGTGTTTGTGTACATTCCACACAGTGGAATATTATTCGACCAAAAAAAAGAAATTCTGATACATGCTACAACATGAATGAACTTTGAAGACCCAAGTAAAGTAAGTAAGTAAAATGAGCTGGGTATTCAAAGACAAATACTGTGTGATTCACTTCTATGAGGTACCTAGAAAAGTCATATTCAGAGACAGAAAGTAGAATGGTGATTGCCAGGGGCTAGGGAAGAGGAAATGCAGAGATAGTGCTTAATGGGTACAGAGATTCAGTCTGGGAAAATGAAAAAGTTCTGAAGATGGATGGTGGTGATGGTTGCACAACAACTTGAATGTACTTCTTGCCACTGAACTATACACTTAAAAATGGTTAAAATGGTAAATGGGTAAAAAGGAGGGAAAGAAAAGAAAGCAAGGTTGTTTGGATTTCCTTTGCCATCTGGCACATCAATAACTTGCTGTGTTCAAAATTTATCAATGCAGTTCTAATTCAAAGTTATGTTCTAAGGTAAAAATGTAGTGTTTTTTTATTATTAATATATGGCTGGAAATAACTTTTGAACAACTCCATTCCAATTCTCCCATCCTCACTACACTTACTCTTAAGAAGATGAAACTATCTAGTTAGGCTGGGATCTCATCTTATCTTTATTAATATAGCCTATAATCAAGATGAGCAAAGGTCCCTTCACTTCTGCCAAATCGTTACTGGAATTGGTTTGGTGGACATCATTCAACTTCTGTACTCCTGCACCAGGGAATCCTCACTTTGGAGATCTTTTAATTTGCCATGACCTGGTGGCTTGGCAACCTAAGCAGCACTCCATGAGATTCCAGGTGGGAGAGATGACTCAGTAGCCTTCTCCTAAAAGAGCGGGGGAGGGGCAGGGCATGCATCGAGGGCATTCTCTGCAGCAAATGAGCCCAGAAGGGGGCAGAGCCCTGGAAGCAGGTGCTTTAGTAAAGTTTCCAAGCTGAGGGATGTAGAGGACAAAATTATCTACTGAACATGGAAATAGTTCTGTGATCTACCTGGGCAAATTTTGAGGTCTACTAAAGAGACTGATTTATGATTAATCTGCCAGAAAATCGAATCTCCTTGTTGAGGACCCATGTGCAAATAGTGCACAAAATGCTCCATCTTGTTCTTAAACTAGAGAGAAAGTATTAGAGAACTGGATGGGCAAAGTGTCAGGGCTGGTGATGTCTGTGTTTGTGAGCAGCTATCACACATGCACGCACACACATATGTTCACCAAAGTCATCAAAACCTCCCAGTGACACCATTACTTGTTAGTGGTGAAGTGGAAGGAGTACATCTTCACACGGCCAACAGCCCAGGGTAAATGGAGACTTCCCTGGGTGGAGCTATGATGGTGCATGGGTCTCGACAAGTGACTTCTGACTGTAAAACCACTGTTAAATAAGGAAGAGCTGCACCCCTTCAGCTGTAACTTCCTTGGGAGGGGCTGAACTTCGGGGCATAAGCACTATCACAGTGAACGCTCTTTTGTCTCTGCTAAGCTACATGGATATTCTCGTTCACTCTCCTGGAGCCCAGATGGAGTGATTCATGACCAGCCACCTGAATACTGAATTCCGAGTTTTTTCTTTTTTATTTTTGAGGCAGAGTCTCACTTTGTTGCCCTCTGTAGAGTGCTGTACCATCATAGCTCACAGCAACCTCAAACTCTTGGGCTTCAGTGATTCTCTTGCCTCAGCTTCCTTAGTAGCTGGGACTACAGGTGCCTGTCACAATGTCTAGCTACTTTTTTGTTGTTGTTGTTTTGTTTTGTTTAGCTGGCCTGGGCCAGGTCCAAACCCACCAGCCCTGGTGCATGTGGCCAGCGACCTAACCACTGAGCTATGCCTTAATTCCAAGTTTTTAAGATAAATTTTAATTTATCTTAAAAACTTCTGAACTCTTTGTGAACCGTGTCATCAAATAACTCAGGTCAGCTCAGAGGCAGGTGCCTGCAGGGGCTTCTATGATTTCTGTTTGGATTTGAGTGTTGGCTTCCATACACATAGTTGAAATGACCACCTGAATTTCCAACACCATGACTTTAAACTGGGGTGCACCCCTCCCCCACCCTCTCTGCTACCCACCCTGTAACAGTGGCCTCATTACCCTGAGATGTTCTTTTAAAATGGTCTAGGGCCTACATGACACATCTATTAAGTGATAGATTTAGTAGCACACGCTATGGGGATAGAAGTTACAAAGTGATGAGGTTAAGGGAGAGAAAGTTTGATGGGAAAGAAGCATAAGGGTACTTGTGTAAATCTTATTTGGGATAGGGGCTAAATAGGTATACAAAATTGTCAAAACTTATCTGAATTCTGGCTTGGCGCCTGTGGCTCAACAGGCTAAGGCGCCAGCCACGTACACCTGAGCTGTCAGGTTCGAATCCAGCCCGGGCCCGCCAAGCAACAATGATGGCTGCAACCAAAAAATGGCCGGGCGTTGTGGCAGGTGCCTGTAGTTCCAGCTACTTGGGAGGCAGAGGCAGGAGACTCACTTAAGCCCAGGAAATGAAGGTTGCTGTGAGCTGTGACGCCACAGCACTCTATCCAGGATGACAGCTTGAGGCTCTGTCTCAAAAAAAAAACAACTTATCTGAATTCTTAAGATCAGTGCATTTTTATTATATACAAACTATACCTCAATTAAAAAAAAGTAACAATGGCCCTTTCCAGGTAAAATATGGCAACCTATGGCCATGGAGAATAGAGCAGGATGACTGACCTCCTCCTTCCCTCCACATTTCCCCACCATCTCCCATCTTCTGAGGTCTCAAAGGCATCCCAGAAGTCTCCCCTGCTCCGTGAAGGAGTGATGGACATGAAACTATGTCCAGAATGCTGGCTAGAGGTGAGGGCTAAGGCTGCTGGGAGAGTGCTTTACAAGTGGGGCTGTTTTGTATTCAGTTTCCCACCCCTCTCCTAGGTTTCTTTAGGTGGGCAGAGCTCACCCCTTTCTGCTCCTTACTCATCTTTCTCAGATGCTGAGCCACAGAAGACACAATGAAAGTGGTCCCAGAGATGGCTCATAGGTGACCAAAGTTACCACATGCCTAAAGCCAAGACACATATGGCAACATGCCCCAGGAAGGACGCCTTCTGCTAAGATGATGTGGCAATTAGGCACATGACATCAGTTCAGCCTGGAGGGCACCAACCCAAGGCTCTCTCTTTGCAATAAGCCCAGAGAGCTTTTCGCCTGGCTCCTGGCCATTTCCTTGGCTGAGAACTGAAAGCCAGCAGCACCTCCAGCCTTCTGGCTGATTCTCATTCTTCACCAGGGAGAAGCCATTGCTCCATACTGAGTTCACTGAAAGGCTTTGGCTGCAAATGTGCCCACTGGGGAGCAATCCATCCCTGCTTTCTTGCACATGAGCGTTTCTGCTCTTCACAAGTGACAGGACATTAGCAGATCAGAAGCTCTATTTCCGCTTAGTCTACCCTCTAAACTCATACTTTAAACGTCTGTGTCTTCCAAATTTATAAAATGTGGCAAATATTATCGCTAAGCACGTCTTTCTGAAAGAATTTAAGAGCATTAATGAGATAATGGTCATTAAGTATGGCGACTTTGGTAATAAATGGTGGCTTTGGACAGGGTCTACTGCAAGGGCATGATTTTTTTTTTTTAACCTTCAGGGACGTGTCACACAAAAATCTTTCTACTCATTTGTTCAAACTGGAAGATTTCAAGGACAGAAGGATTTGGGAGAGTTGAATTATTGAATGAGTCAGTGTTGGTTTCTGATGCTCTGTGTTTGTCTATTTCAATCCTTTTTCCCCAGCATTACAACCTCTGACTTCACTCTCTTTTCTTCGTTCCTTCTACTTCCGGCCATTCAAGGGAGATGCTAAGGTTTCTGGATCCAATGCAAAGCATAGTAAAAACAAAACAAAACAATGTGCAAAGTGGTGCCATTTCACTCAGCACTATCGGAACTAGGTTTCTCACCCAGACTGCTCCTCATTCAGAAGCATAGAGGATTTCCTTTATCTTAAAGATAGAGGCCAGGATGCTGAATTAAAAGTAAGACAAAGAGTAACCACACTAGGGTTCACTCAGCATTGGAAAAAGTGAATCACTCCCCAGCCCTCACTTCTCCCTTGTCTGTAATACACTTGAGGAAAGTGACCAGAACCTTAAATAGTTAGGGTCCAAATCAAGGCAAGGCTTTCTCTTACAAGAAGCCATGTCTCTTTAAAGTCTCCTGTAGGATGCTGGCTCCATGGAAACCTGGATGATTTAAGGCAATGCTCAACACCACTTGTTGAGTGACATCCCCAGGGGGTATGAACAGAACAGAAGGGGTAGGGACAGATAGGTAGTGTCTTCAACCCAAACTAAGGCAGATTCAGGGCTTTGAACATACTTCAGAGATGTAGGAAGCAGGAGAGACAGAGCAGGACCTTACGAAAAGTAGTAGCAGTGAAGGATGAAGTGTTAATGAGCTTCTGTTTGTGGAGCCCTCCGTGCTGGAGGAGAGCACGGCACCACCTCAAGTCCTCTGGAGTCTGGGACCAGTCTCAGTTCATTCTGCTTCCCTAGGTGTCTGGAGGCAGCCCTTTCTTCTAGGCTGTTTTCCACTGTCAGATGCCCCAGAAAACAAGGCAGAACAGACTTTGTTATCTTTCCAACCACTAATAACCAAGGTTAGCAGAAAAGTGGAGGGCACGTCCTACCTCCTTGCAAATGTCCTACCTTCTGCTGACCTCTGCAAAGCTCAGACACTGGCACTTTCCTACTACCTTCAGTCACAGGGACCTCAGCCCCACAGCTGCCCCAGCCGGAGGCTAACCTGTTGCACCTGCCCACTTGCCATGGGTTCACACAGGGAGAGAGAGTAAAAGGTCAGGCCGGGCTCTCTCCACAGCAGGAACTCAGAGAATCCTGGGGAAACTGACATTTTAAAAGCCAGCTCTTTCAAGCTCTCAAAGGAGCGTAACTTTTAACTCTACCTCCACTCCCCAACCCCCTCCGCTCCCCCAGGCCTCCTTTGCAACACTTTCTCACCATGGATGGCTTGTGCGGAGAGAGTTAAAGAAGGTGCACGACTAATACTCCAAGCCTTCCTCTTATCTACATACAAAACAAACAGCCCTACATGGAGACGCGCAGAAGCCACCGGCAATTTAGCTCAGCGCTCACCTGTCTTATGCAACAGCACACACACACACACACAAGGCCGGAGTCCACATCCCCCTTTAATTCGGTAGACATAGTTTTTGCGCCTTTCTTTTCCCTACGCAGAACCGGGCTCTGCCGGCAGCCGAGAGATAGATGCAACCTTAGTGCCAAACGCGTAGCAGGAACCCACAGGCGCAGGAACAGAAACGCAGCTCATAGCTCTCCTTGGTGCTGAAATCACGTTAGCGAGAAAATCAAAGGAGCGAGTGCTCTGGACTTACCCGGGCTGGGGTGGGCGGCCGGGAGCCAGAGGAGCTTCCTGGGAAGAGAATCTGTCCGTTCGGGCGGGAGCCAGCTGATACGCTCGCCTACGGAGCCCACCTCTCTCCCTTCTCTTCCCTTCCTCCTTTTCTGGGAGGCAGAGATGAGGCTCCACGAAAGAAATGAAACCCAAGCCGGCAGGGCTATGGGTGGAAGGAGAAAGAGGAGGCGACCAAAATAAGATCAAAAACTCAGGTTGTTTCACTCCGCTAGTGGTAATTCCTTGGGTCAGGGAGGACCCCGCTTCTCTCACTCTCTCTGGGTCTGCCCCTGTCTCTGTCTCTGCGTGTTGAGCCAACAGCCTTAGCACAGTCGGTTCCTGCCTCTGACGTGAAAGGAGGAAGCCTGGGACTGCTTTGCTGTCTCTCTCTCTCTCCCTCTCTCTCTCTCACGCGCTCTGTCTTTTCCCCTCTTGCTGAAATTTCAGCAGCAAGATATTTTTTTAAGCCTTCGTTTTTCCATCCCCCTACGAGCAGCCCCCTAGTGGACAGAAAAGAAAAGCATCCCGAGTCCTCTTCCACAGATTGGGGGCAAGGGAATACTCCCTGCACCTACAACTCCTGGTGGCTCCAGGGTCCTGAAGAAGATATAGACAAGAGAAGTGGGGGGGGGGGACAGGAGCTCTTGCAGACCCTTTGCCTAGGATGATAGAAATTGGGGTTACAAGAGAATGGGGCAGTGTTGAGACAGATTGTTTTGGAGCAAGGTCAGTTGTGGGGTTCCCAAGGGGTTTAAGGTCTTGGCTCAACAGCCTCCACAGAGTCAGGCTGTAGAGCAAGGGAGGTGTGTGTATTCAGCACAGTTGGGGGACAGAAGTGCTTACAGAGGCAGGGACATAGGCAACCAAGGAGACAGTTTCTCACTGGCACCTCATCCAGCCACATAATATGGCTTTTTTTCAATGCTGGTAAGAAAAATATCTGGGCAGACATGGCTTGAGATCATCTCAAAAACAGAGACATAAGTGACCTTGAAGAGCATCCATGGAGAAACTGGGTAGAGAAGGGGAACTGAGAGGCTTATCAGGAGGTAGCTAACCCTTGCTTTCTAATGCACGTCCTCAGCCTTGGGGAAGAGTCCTCGTGCCTACATCCACAAACTTGAATCCTAGTTTCAGACTGCCGCTCGCTGACTGGACATTGTGTTTCTCTATGGCTCAATTTCACTGTTTGTAAAATGTGGATAATGCTGCCCCCTCCCTACTGAAAAGAAATGCTGAGGGATTGGAATGAGGCAGAGACACCGAACCTCAGGGCTGGCAGGGACTTTAAAAGTAATCTTATCCAAGCATTCTTCTTCTATTTGATTTACCCCTGGCAAACAATAATAGCTAGCATTAATAGAGTACTCACACCAGGCGCTGTTGTAAGCCCTGACAGGTAGTCGCTCATTTAAGTCATACAATAATACTATAATGCAAATGCTATTGTTGCCATTCTATTGACTAGGAAACTGAGGCACAAAGGGATGAAATAATTTTCTCAAGATCCCATCATTAGTGAACATCAGGGATAGGTTTTGAGCATGGGCCATCTGACCCTGGAATTTCCTCTTTTAACTATCATGTGAAATAAATGTACACTTCCAAAGGGACAACACCTGAAATAAATGGAAGAGCGTAGCATCGTTATCGATTTTTATTTATAAAAACAATTTCTAGATTGTTATAATAAAGTTATATGTGACTGAGTTTTTAAAATAAAATACGTACATCTATGGGTTGCAAACAAACTGTGGAAATTGCTATTGCTTATGAGAGTCTCCTAAGAAAACTAATCCTCTCTGTGATTTGGGTAGTTTCACACACACAACACTGGTTGTAAATCTCAGGTAACTGGAAACTACTGAGCTTTAACATCAGTTTAAAAGACACATCACCTGACTTCTGCACCAAAAGCAGGTGGTTACCCAGTGCCTAGCACAGTGCAGAGACGGGGCCAGTAATGTGAAGAGCTGAAATGTCACAATGTACTCAGCTAATAAGCACTCAGCAAGATATTGACATTTTCATCAGAATCCCAGAATTATGAATTCTTTGCCTAATGTGGCTTATTTTGTCTGACTTCCTTTGGATCAAAAGAGAAAAGGGGCTGGGCAAAGATGGGATGTGGTGGTTAACAAATCACAGTCTCTGTCCTCATGGAGTTTGCCATTCCTCGAAGGGGATGAGGGGCAAGAAACAGACCAGTACAGCTCAAGAGCCACAGGCTGAGACTCGGGCAGGTGCAATGTAATTAGCGAGCACATGGGAAACACAACTAACATGATCCTTGAGGGCGTGGAACTTCTGGAGTATGGCATCTAAGCTGAGGCCTGAAGAATGAGAAGTTCTCTCAGCTGTGAGAGCCTGAAGCTACAGGTGATACAAATACAGACCCATGGAGGTGAGAGAGAGCCCGGTGTGAAACATTCCAGGGAAGCATCACCCTTCCATTTACAAGTGGGGAAACTGAGGCTCAGAAAAGTTCAGTGGCTCGCTCAAGGTCAAACGTCTAGTAAGTACAGAGCCATATCAAATGTGCATCTGTCTATTTGAGTCTAAAGTCACCCTCTTTGTGAGGCACTGTGACATCTTCTCTCATCACTTAGAGATGTATACACAATGTAATAAGATGTTTCAATAGCACACACACAGTGATTGATTGAAGATGTGGCATCTACAAGGGGGCTGGGAGTGTGATCCATCCCCACCATCATTTGGGGCCACAAGAAGGCAGTCATCAGTACAAAAAAAGGAAAGCCTCTGAACAGTAGAATCATTTCTAGTGGATGTGAAATTACTGAATGGACTGAAAAGTGGGAATATTTCATAAGTATCATGATATTAGAGTCTTGCATTTGAAAGAAGGATGAATCAGAAAAGACTGAAAGAGAGGTTCAGATTAAGAGAAGCCAGAGGAGGGAGAAATCCTTCTGCGTGGGAGGGGCTCTGGGAGACTTCACATGGGAAGTGGCCACTCCTTTGGGCCGTAAAGAATGTGGATTCAGGAAACTGTTCTTCGTTGCACCCAGACACTCAGACATTTCATACACAGGAAACATGAGCTCAGACTTGTCTTAAAGAATAGTGAGACTTTGATTAAAGGGAGAGTAGAAGATCACTGGAGGCAGAAAATTGTGAAACTTTGGAAGATGGTCAGGTTTAAGAAGAGTAGACGAAAAGTGAGATTGATGGATGGATTTGGTTTTGGACATGCCAAGATATGGGAAGGTACAAATATATGTTGTAATAGGTAGGTCTAGGTGGTGGTTAGAGCAGGTATCTGTAGCACAGATAAGGAATCTGGAGTTGATGATACAGATATGGAGCCCATTTACACATACATGATGGCTGCTGCAAAGAGACCATCAGGAAGAGAGAAAACTAGGAAGAATGAGGACAGAATCCCAATGGTATTCCTTTCATGCCTACATCAAGTTGGCTTTAGTCCTAGTGGCTACAGGTACCCAGGAGATAGACACAAAATACTTGATTATTGATTGGCTCATAATAATATCCCAAATGCAGAGTTGAAGATGACATTGAGACTGGGGTCATTTATGGGTTCCTTAGCTTCTGATCCACTCTTAAAGATAAGGCCCCTCTGTCACAATTTCCTCTTTGGATGCTGATCATCACTGCCCCCTGGAGGTTTGTTTTTCACCTAGCACTCCAGCCCCCAAATCCTCTCCATGTTGTTAGTAGCTCTCCATCTATGCAGCTAGAGCATCTCCCCCAGGGAAAATTGAGAGTTGCAGCCTAGTCAACCACCATAATGGAATTCCTCCCCCCAAATCTACACCATTGTCAGCATTCCAGAAAGCCCTGGACTCACCCTTCTACACCTGGAAGTCTGGACGCAGGGACTCAGGAGGTACAACCGTAGCTTTTTGACAGAACAGGGAAAGGAACCCAGAGTTTTGCTTTGAAATAGCCAAGAGGAGCCTTCAATTCCCAAGCTACCCTAGGCAAACATCCTATCGCTCTTTAAAAAGAGCATAGAAGGAAATTTGGTGTAAACATCAGCTAAGACATGGTCTCAGGGCTCTGGCCAAGAAGAAGAGAGGGAAGAAGAACACAGGACAAGATGTAGGTGATTAACCACCACCCCAAGCCCATCCTGTCCAGGTAGCTCTCTGGAAGCAAGCCTTCCTAATTCCCACCCATCCCTCCTATGCAATGCCTGACCTTGCCCTCTGTCCTTCCCCAAAACCTGTGTTTACCTGACCACAGCTATGTAGGATTATAAATGATCACTCTTTCCTCCTATGAAGATAGAAAGTGCTTGGGTGCCAGGAAGGGTTTGCTTTCAGGAAGCATCTCTCAGTATACAATGGAGCTCTGCCCATTTCCACTCCATTGGGAAAGAGGGAGGGGAGGAAGAAAAGAGACAGAGATGGGGGTGGAGGCAGCGGGGAGCTTCCAACAAGTCTACCAGGCTAAGGAGGAGCAGGAGAGTAAAGTGGATCAAGTTAGGGTTCTTCCAGGTTGAAAACACTATTTGGGAGGCAATTTTCTCTTTTATATTCTTTATCCCAAATCTTTGCCCCATACCAAAGGTGACTAGTACCCCATGCAATCCTAAAGGTAACTCCACCCTCCACTGGGAAGAAGAGTCCTGCTATGAGCTGTTCATTGTGTGCCTTCTTAGGACAGATTATTCACCAGGAGTGACATTCTGTAGGTAGAAGGCCTAGGAGTGACATAATGTAGGAAGAGTTCAGAAGTGTTAAGCATAGTGACCCAGGAAGTAAATGGCTCCCCTATGGCAATGAAGTAGCTCATCCCTCTTGAAGCACCCCAGCCCTGAAAGAAAGAATATAAGGGTGTCTGTACAGTGCCCCAGAGTTCCCCCCTGGAATCCTGCACCCACTCCCATACCATAGCCCCTGACCATGTATGGACTAGGGGAGCCTCACCCTCTGCAATAGCTGGGGAGCTCATGTCTCTCCAGCACCTGCTATCCAGAATGTCAGGAGTCAAATATTCAGACCATCCTGAAAAAGCTGCCTTGGGTACTCCCAGACCTTGCTCCCAGGGCCCATGGAGAAGGAGAAGAGCAGAGACCAGACGCTAACAATGGTCAGAGCTGCTTAACGATGGGGACTTCCTAAAAGTGGTCTAGCTCAGGAACAGGAAGGACAACCACTTGTTAACATTATAGGCACAGTCAAGCCTTAGCTTGGTGGTTGGAGCAAATGAATTGTCTATTCCCTTCCAACACAGATAATGTGGCCTAATGGCTAAGGGGTTTGCTTAGAAAGGATTAGCTCACGATTCGGGGCTTATTTTCTGGGCAGTGGAGGGGATAATTCTTAAAGATGGTCATGAAGATAATGAAGCTCAAATGTTTACCCTGTCTCCCTACGAAACAGAATAAAATCCTGTCTCCCTAAAGCCAGAGCCTGGCTTGGGCTCTGTCCTGGCCTGACTCAGCAGGACTTGGTGACCTCATTGCACATAGGGATGATG
The DNA here is from genome assembly GCA_963573935.1 of Arctocebus calabarensis. Taxonomy (NCBI): domain Eukaryota; kingdom Metazoa; phylum Chordata; class Mammalia; order Primates; family Lorisidae; genus Arctocebus; species Arctocebus calabarensis. The sequence goes on along the minus strand of CAUYON010189419.1, from coordinate 3,557 downwards.
TCTACAAAGAGTTCTGGAAAGCCAGCTGTCTGCCCCAGAGACAGGAAGTCTGAAGTTACAGGCAGGCACTGGCTGTGGGAGGGAGCATGAAGGGGCCTCAAAAAGATAGTAGAGCCCTGATGAGCAGAAGGAGCCCTGTAGGTGGGGGCTTGCCTGAGCTGGAAAAGAATGGGGGAGGTTGTACAGTTCTAAGCTTTGTCAACCACTGAAGAGACGAATCTTCCTGTGGTGTTGGCAAAATAGATGGGAAGGGACTCTCTACCCCAAATCTTTCTCCTATTCTGTCACAAGATGGTAACCACCACTAAGGTGGACTATAGTAGCTATTACTTCACCTGCTAAATACCTCTCCCCCGGTTCTTCTAGAACCAGAACTTCCCCTCCCCCCCACCCCCCCCACCCCCAGCTCTAACCTGGACATGTGACCTAGGCTTGGCCAATGGACACTTCTCTAGACACAGCGATGGGTTCAGGGCTAGGCCCATAATCCAAGCAAGGCCAATCAGAATCTTTTGCAGAAATTGGGGAAGAGAAGTCTCTCTTTCTGATGAGCTTGCCAGACAGTAAGCCTCAAGTTGACCGTAGTCACCTTCCCAGGCTTTGTGGAGGAATCCTATCCATGGTCACAAATAATGATGCCAGTGCCCAGCAGGAAACAGTAAATACAGGAAGAAAAGGGGCCCAGACCATGTTGTTTGAGCTCCTAGATCCAATCAGCCCTGAACTTTTAGGTGAGCATTAAGTGCTCCCTTTACTTAAGCTAATTTGTATTGGGTTTTTGTCAAGTTAGCTTACCTTTCAAATTTCCTAAGGTTCCTGGGAAAATTCAGATTCCCTTTAGGTTTATGCCTTCAGCATAAACACCTAAATGGGAACCTAAGAACCGATAGCTGCTCGGGCCTGGGGAGCCACAGCATGAATGGAAACGAGTTGCACACTCGGGAGAAAAGGACATTTCCTACCTTGTCTTTCTGCTGAGGGTAGGTACTGAGGCCCAAGTTCTTTTCTCAGGGCGTGCAGAGAAGACCCAGAGGAATAATAAGGCAGCCATCGCTGCATGCATAGAGCAGATGGTGGAACAGGGGAGGCAGGGGTGGGCCTGTGCCAGGGTACACATTTATTATGAAGCCTGTGTGGCTACCTGTGCCTTTCCAGATGGAAAGTCACATACCTAGGACCTGCTCCTGTGGGCATCTCAAGACTCTGCCACACTGCTCTGTGGCGTGCCCACTGAGGTGAGCATGGCAATCTCAAGGACCATGTTCATTCACAACAAACATGTTTTTCTCTGTGCCCTAGCTCCCAGCATCCCCAGCCTAGAACACCTCCTCCCAACACATCTCAAGTTCCTTTGGCTCCTCTCTGGGCACAGCTGGCACAGGGGGCTCTGAGCAGAGTCCCCCTATTCCGGGAAGCTGTGTGAGCAGGTTTGTACCATCCTGCTCTGAGGCCAGAACCTCGGAACCTGCTCAGTGCCTTGAACTTCTGTGTCCTGGGTGCCTGGCCAGCTGCTGGGGGATGGAACGCTAGCCAGGGAGGATGCAGCTGAGCCCCTGGCTCCCCAGCCTGCCTGCCAGCCAGCGGGAATCGTTATCTCCATCCAAGAGTGCGGCAGACTTCCCACACTAAATTAGCAAGAGCAAAGCAGATGTCTCCCTTCAGTGCGGCAAAGGATTAGATGGGCTAGAGCCGGCTTCTTTCCCTTCTGTTACAGATAAAGGCAAACATGGGGATCCAGGGTAGGTGCTTTTCCCGCTCTCGGACCACACCAAGGGTGGCAGCCTGGGCTGGAGACTACACCCCCCAGGCCTGGCTCTGCCCCTCCCTGGCTACCCCAGTGTTCCTTTTCCCCACAAACTTCTTATTCTCCTTTGGTCTTTGGAACTCTAGTATTATTTTTCCATTGACTCTGAACAGGAAATGGAGCCTTTATTTTAGGTTTCCTCTTTTTTGGTGTGGTAGCCACTTAGCAGCTTCAGATCTTTGCCCCACCCCATGTCCCCCAGCCCACTCCCTCTGGAGAACTCTAGTCTGAGACCCTGGACTCCTGCTTTCTCTGACGGGCCTTCTATTCTGAATTCCCATCAGTAAGCAGAGGGATACAGTTTGAATGTCTCTGTCCCTCCAAAATTCTTATTGAACCTAATCCTCAATGCAACAATATTAAGAGATGGAGCCTTTAGGAGGTGACTGGGTGAGAAGGGCTCTGCCCTCACGACTGGAATCAGCAACCTTATGAAAGGGCTAGAAGGAGTGAATAGGAACCCTTTTTGTCCTTCTGTGCCCTCCCGATGTGAAGACACAGTGTGTAAAACACCATCACGAAGGCAGAGACCAAACAGGCCAGTGCCGTGAGCTTCGGACTCTCTGGCCTCCAGAACCGCAAGAAATAAATGTCTGCTACTTATAAATTACTCAGACTCAGATATTTTGCTATAGCCACACAAACAGGTGAAGACAGGGCTAGAGGGGCCTTTCGGCGATCTCCCACCCTCTTCTGCTTCTAAGCCTGAGTTCCAGCAGCTGGAACCTTCCCACCTTTGACAGCCTGGTTCACACCGACTCTGCAGCACTCACATTCACGGCAGGTGGTAGAGAATGAGGGTGAAGGCGTGGCTTCCCACAGGGCCTGCGTGGGATTGAATCCTGGTCGTGGTGCTTATACTTTGTAAGTTTGGGAAGATTTTTTCTGATGTGTAAATTGGAGATCATCACTGGGCACAGTGGTGCACGCCTATAATCTTCTGAAAGATTGAACCCAGGCGATTCAGGCTGCGCGGGGAGCTTAAGACTGTACCTATGAAAAGCCTCTGTGCTCCATCCTAGACCACAAAAGGAGACCCCATCTCTAAAATAAATGCAGTGCAGATCAGAATCTTCCCTGCCTCCGAGAGTGGCTGTGCAGAGTATATGACTTAATTCACAGGCAGCGCTCCCTCAGGACCTGCAGAGAGTGCTCATTCGTGCTGTTATTCAGCAGACATTTGAATACGCACCTTTTTTTTTTTTTGCAGTTCTTGGCCAGGGCTGGGTTTGAACCTGCCACCTCAGACATATGGGGCGGGTGTCCTACTCCTTTGAGCCACAAGCACTGCCCTGAATACACACTTTTTTAAAAATAATTTTATTGAATCATAATTGTGTACATTGGTGCAACCATAGGGCACAATGTGCTTCATTTACAATCAGAAATATTTTGATCGTACTGTTAGAGATAGCCTTCATGGCATTCTCTTGATCACTATATAAAGACATTGATACTCTACATTTAATAAGTTTCACCAGTACCCTGCTAAGATGCACTGTAGGTGTGATCCCACTAATTGCCCTCCCTTTACCCATCCTCCCCCCTCCCCTCCCTTTCCCTTTTCCCTGTATTCTTGTGCTATAATTGGGTTTTAGCCTTCGTATAAAATCTATAAATTAGCTTCATATTAGGGCTGAGTACATTGGATACTTTTTCTTCCATTCTTGAGATACTTTGCTAAGAAGAATATGTTCCAGCTCCATCCATGTAAACACAAAAGAGGTAAAGTCTCCATCTTTCTTTAAGGCTG
>CAUYON010189418.1:0-11498 GCA_963573935.1 Arctocebus calabarensis | reverse complement strand
TTATTTTTTTTTTTTATCCAAATTCCCCGGTGCTTTTATATTTTAAAGCCGTTTTTTATAAACAAAAAATTTTTTCAAACACCTCCCACAAAACCCCCCCCCCCCCCCCCCCCCCGTCTGAGTGGTACCACTCCTTTGATTTCCCCCCAAGCTCCTTTGCTGGTCCATCCCTTCTGAGTACATTTCAGTGAGGTGCCTATTTTGATTTTTCCTGATCATAAATGCTTTTGCCATTGTAGTAAAAGTAGGAGGAAGCACTAAAGATTCTTGGCATGCTTCTCACTACATTTTTCTCACAGTTTACTTTGGAACACAGCATTGCTAGATGTGTAGGGTGGTTGCCCTTAATCATTTGCAACCTCTCCAGACAAGGTAATTCAAGGAAACAGCAGTTGGGTGAGCGTTGGTTCAGTTCAAATACAATAAAACTCTGAACCCCAGATTAGTTCTGGACTAGTCATAAATCAAAACCAAAGACAACTGTGCTAACTTTCACAGAAAATTGTCAGTCACAAGTTGGTACTAGCAAAATCATGAAATCACTATTCTGCCTCCATAGAAAATACAATAAAACACAATTTCAGAAAGTGGTGCTCTTTAGAAATTGGACAAAAGATTGATGGACTGAATTTAATAGCAGGACTGTAGGGAAGCTTTCATATCATTTCCATAGAATTTTTACAATAAAACACAAGAACTACTATATGAATGGTACATACATAAGATGGTGTTTCTTGGAGTTGTGCGCTGCGGTGGCGCTAATGTGAGATTTCTACACTGGGCTCCTGGCTGGACACCCCAGCGTATCTGCAGACACTCGCCGCCAGCTCTGGCCCCGGGGCAGACGGCTGCCCTAGTTCTTTGGCTCCCTTGCTGGGAGGCATCAAAAGCAGGGCCAGGGCAAGGGAGTGATAGCAGACGGGAAGCAATTCCACACAAAGGGCTTGTATTGCAGACAGGAAGAACCTACACAAAAAATACGCTCCAGGGGGAGGAAAGGGTCTGTCTCCATGAGTGGAGAAAGAGAGAGAGAATCCCAGGTGGTTTCCTTTTATCGGCTTTGTAAGGGGAGACGGCTGCGGTGTCTGCGCGGTGTCTGCATTTTCCTGGAGCCCCTTCCCCTCTCTGGTGCCTACAGACTTGGTCTCCGCCTAACACTCACCTTCCTTTTTCACGTTCTGTCTCTTCTCAGGGTAGGTTTTGAGCTGGACACATCTGAGAAGCAATATCTCAACACTTCATGTGCCAAGACTTCTCTTGTATGTGTTTAACAGAATGGGGAACTTTTTAAAAATTAGAAAAGGAATGCTAAGCCAATCTTACTTAATTGCCCATTCTAAAAAAAATCACTGATTTGGGGGAAATTTTTGGCAACAATTCTTTAAAAATAAAACACACCTCAGTACTTTCGTTTCTGCTTCTCAGGACCAGAGAAAGCAAACGTGGACACAGGACATTTTCCCTTATGCTGCAGTGATGGCCTGAGGCCAGGAGGTCCTGGGGGTCACAGCCCGCGGGCCCCATCCCAAGCCCTGCTGTTGAGGCATCACATTTTCACTATAAAATCGGGTCACCCCTTACTTATTTTGACCCTGGAATTGCTTTGGTCTACTTGCAGCCTCTCCTGACCTAACTTCGGGAGGTGATCCAGGGCCCTTCCCGGGACCAGGGGCCCATCGTCTCATCTGCCTCGGCTCCTACCTCACTGCCCTGCCTCCCTCTCCATGGCTGCCTCTGTCGCACATGACCTTGTGTCAGCTTTGCCTGCCGATGGCTACTGTCCATGTTAGTAATCGTACGGATCCCCTGCTACTGCTTCCGGGGCACAGGGCTGGGTCTTCTTTACATCACAGCTATAAGCACTTGTAACTTTGAACAAGACTTCCAGCTGAAGGCTTGGGAAAGTGAGAGGGGAGGATGGGAAGGAAAAAGGGAAGGGGGAAATGGATTCCAAACTATCAGCCTTCTCTCTCCAAAGCACACAGATGCATTAAAAATATTATCCACATGCGACCCTATAAAGATATTCTTTTTTTAAATTAATTTTTAATTAAAATCATAACCATATACATTTATGGGGTACAATGTGATGATTTGATAGACAATGTGGAATGCTTAAATCAAACTGATTAACATTGCCATCACCTCACTTACTTGATTTTCGTCGTTTAAAATTTACCCTTAGTTATTTTGAAATGTGCCCTTACACTGAGCACATTAGGTGAGAGCCCACCAAATGCCCTCACCCCTCCCACCAATCGCCCTCCTCCCTCCCCTCCTCTCTCCCTCTTCACCCCTCCCCCTTACTAGACTATAATTGTGTTTTATCATTTGTACGACTGTGTAAGTGTTTATATATTGGTTTCCTAATAGTATCGAAACCAATATAAAAAATATTCTTAACAACAAATAATCCAATATTAAATGGATTCCATTCTCTAACCACAGTAAAATACATTTAGAAATCAGGAATAAAAAGAAATTTTAAAATGACCTATACATTTCTATACTTAACAAGACCAGGAATCACCATGAAAATTATAAAATACTATACATAGCACTTAACGAATAACAACAGGCATGCATCAGTATATTGGGCTAGAATATATAGCCTAAGCAATTCCTATAATTAGCCTGAGGAAAGGTGGACAATTTGATTGTATTAGACGGATGACAAAATCCTGCCTCATTAGGGAAGAGTACTAAGTAGTTAGGAAAGTTTCTGTATATGTCTTACAAACCTTCTGGAACTAATATTCTGTATTTTATACAAATTGTTTCTAAGGTCTTTGCAGGTTGTATATAATCTTCTGTTATCATTTCTTTGAGCCTTTCCATGACCTCTTGTTTTGGAGAAGGCATAATTTATTTAACCTATCTGGTTTCATGGAAACTATTTGTTGAACATTTTTAATCATTTAAGGTTAAATTAAATTAACTCAATTCAGATAATGTGCATCTTAGTCTGCTTATTATGTTTCTTTTCTTCTTTCTTCTTGAAACATTTTTCCTTAAGTCTTAAACCAGTGATTTTTTTGTTTGTTTGTTTTTAATTATTGCTTCTCCAGTTTGAATGAGAATGCTTGTCCTGGATCAGCTGTTTCCAGGGGAGCAGAACTGGGGAGGACCCAGAGTGGTAGGCAGAACTGGGGAGAACCCAGAGTGGTAGGCAGCTACCGGTCTGTTGATCTATTATCTCTGAATATTTTTCCACCCAAATCCTACAGCAGGGATTCAATTCTCCTCTGGGCAGGTAGTCTTCTTAGCTCAGGTTCCAGTTCCAGCCTTGAGCAGCTGTGCAGCACCTGCTGTCTCTTCACTCTGATGCTGCTCTCAGAGGTCAGCCTGCTCTTTTTGCAAAGGTGCCATGTCTTTACTTTTCTTCTCACAGTTCCATCTCTGCTGCCCCTCTGAGACTTCATGCAGGGTTCAGGGAAGTCATAGCGTACCTATGGCCCTGATGAAGTCAGAGCTATCCCCACAAATCTGCACAGGGAGGCAGCCTGCTTCCTCACTCAGAATCAGCTTTTACAGCACTAGGACTGCCTTCATTTGTGTGGTTTGGGATCATGGATGTTTCTTGTTTTCAGTGAAGAAGTTTCTTTGTCTTCTACTTTCCTAGTTGTTTTTGGTTCAAAATGGAGAGGCCAGAAGAGATGTTGTTACACCACTATCAAAACTGGGAGACCCTGATATTGTCTTAGCAGTTGAGGACTGGGAGGCAGGAGTGTTTTCTAGTCTGCACATCCACACCTAAGTAATTTGTCCCAGAGCATTGGTGTCAGAAATTTCAACTTTGGAGTGATTAAGAAAATAGAAGAATAAAATGATTTATGGCTGAGTATATATTACTACTTTAAAAAAAGTGTTTTCAAAGCCAGATCAAAATATTCTCATGGCTAGGTCAAAACAGCCTTATCACAACGTCCTTGACATTAAAGCAGCCGTGTCAGAACACAGAAGCATTGAAATGTCATGTGCCTGCTAATGAAATACTGAATAGAGAGCATGGAGGAAATGAACTTTATTTTTCAGAGGGGATGAACATTTTGTACCAGAGAAGTTGGCTAATTTATGTACTTACTCTCAAGGCAGGTGTCAAAAGGTTACTTGTCACACACATAAACTTGTCCAAACTCTGGCTGGGATGGCACAAGGGTGTGAAAAGAATAGCAATGATGACTCAGGACACTGTTTACCCAGAATTGTCATAAAAGATACTTAGAATTGCATTTCTCTTTCCTACCACACTTTTGAAAGTGAGTGTGTTAGGTGGTTCTGAAGGGTTCATAAGGGAGATTAATTAAGATTAAAATGGGGAGTGATGATTAGCTACAAACTTGGAAATGAGGATCCCATGGTGGGCAAGTTTTAGATTCAATGTTAAAGAAGAAAAAATCCATTGGGTATAAAGAGCGACCTTTATAAAATATCTCCCTTATTATACTTCTTCCTATGCTTGGAATCCCCAGAATGATATATGTAGTTTTTAAATGATCGGCATTTGGAGGGTTCTTTAGCTTGAATGAAAAACTGGATTATTCACAGTGAAATTAAGAGGAACCTGGCTTTTGGAGTCAGACGATAGTGAGTTCAAATCCTCACTCTAAATCCTCACTTCATTGTTTAGCCTTGGCAAAATACTCAACTTCTTTGACTCCCTTTTTCCCATTGGCATTGGGTGGCAATAATAACAGCTGCTTTGTAGGGTTTTCTACAAGAATAAGTAAAAGAACATCATTAAAGCATCTAGCAAAAAAAAGACATGCCCAGGAAATGGTCACTTTACAAGTCAAAATGCCTAGGACAGCACACTAAACTCTAAAAGAGATGTCACCATCCTAGATTAAGAATTCCTTAGAGAAAGTGTCAGGGAAACAGACAGAAGTTTGAAGAAGGGAGAGAAAAAACTGGTATGGAACACTTTCAACTAATAGGAGCTTCTGAACCCACTTGTTATGGCACTTGATACCCAGGGCAAAGAGGAACATGGCAGAGGATTGAAGGAAGTTGGAATGCTTTTGGCAATGTCTGAAGCAAGTCAGAGTCTGAAGGAACGGGATCAGGGAGGGAGTGTTAAGTCCATATGTTAAGAGAACTCAGGCTTGGTGTGTGTGGGGATGAGCAATACAGAAGCCAATGCATCAGGCTTGGGTGACCGACCACGGGACAAACTGATGATTGCAAAGTGCTGCCTCTAGAGTTTGGTGTCCCTAGGGGTCAATAACATCTATAAACTGTAGAAATTCTAGGGTTTTTGTCTGTTCTCAAAGTACCACTGGGGAATTAGTAGAATATAGAGTGAAGCCATTTTGAACAAGGATCAGCTTATATGTGTATAGATGGCTCACAAGTCAATAGGGTATATGCAGGAAAGACGTATTCATCTCATTTCAGATAAACCACAGCTCCTAAGACATTGAACAGTACATTGCAAACTGAAGGAAGAATCCTACCTTCCCTGTGAATATCCAGATGATCATATTTCTTGGTATTGATTGAAAATAGATGCTTATTTACAAAACATACCAATATATACATAATATAGATTTCCATAATTCTGCTCATAAAATACAAGGTTTAAAAATGTAAGTCTATGCATTATTAATTCTTTTACAATTACCACATTTGCCCTGTGATTCAGGATACCCATTGTGTCCTAGGCTTGAAAATAACTTTAATGACTTTCCTTCCTTCCCTCCCACCATCCATCCATCCCTCCCTCCCTCCTTTCCATTCTTGTTTCCTTCCTTCCTTCCTCCCCTCCTTTTCTCTTTCTTTTGACAGTCTCACTCTGTTGCCCAGACTAGAGTGCCGTATCATCATCTGACCTCACAGTAACCTCAACTCCTAGGTTCAAGGAATCCTCCTGCCTCTGCCTCCTGAGTAGCTGGGATTGTAGGCACTTGCCAGAATGCGTGGCTAGTTTTCTTTCTTTTTCTATTTTTAGTAGCGACAGAGTCTCACTCTTCTCAGGTTGGTCTCAAACTCATGTGCTCAAGCAATCCACCCTCCTTGGCCTCCCTGAGCGCTAAGATTATAGGCATGAGCCACCATGCCTGGCCTGAATCATACTGCTTTCAGGTTTGTCCATTTCTTTACCTTTAAGGTAAGCTGTTAAACACTGGGATATCCTACCTTTAACTCTAGCACCCTACAAGGCTGAATTTCATGGATGGTTTTGTGTGTTCATTGCAGTCAGTGAGAAAAATGTGTAAACATAATCACATATGTTTATGGTTAAGAACATAACCTTGGTGCTGCTGTGGTAAAACCAAATCATATCTGTAGCAAGGTCCACAAACACAATTATGTTAGTAAAACATTTTGACACGATTAGACTTTGCTTTGCTTTGGGTGCATTCAGCTGTGCCCAAGGGGTGCAAAACTGAAGGAGTTTTAATCAAAAGATTTTTTAAAAAGATGTATTGCTTCTATCAGAAGCAAAATGTCTCCTGTTGTTCCTCAGGAAAGTTTGGAAACAATTCAAAATATCAATTTCTCCCTACAGTGTGGCAGAGATGAAATAGACAGCATAAGACTTTTTACCATTGCCTAGAAGAATTTTTTTAAAAGTAGGCAAATGTATGAAATTATAAAGTTAAACATGAGGCATTCAGAAAATCAGCAGTTTTCACAGTTTCTTTTACTAGATACATCTTCTTTCCTTCAAAAAGCATATTTAAATATTGATTAAAAACACAAAGTTCCAGGCATATTTAATGTAACTAAAAATGACTGGCACTTCTTAGGTATTTAGCAAATATTATTCCCTTTCCTCAGAGCATTTGACTTTCTTATTTATAATTCGCATTTTCAAAATTGTATTTTAAAACATGAATAGAAAATTGGTATTATGGATATGTATTTTATTTACTAAGGACTAACATTTGTCAATGAAGATCTTTCTAAAAGAACTACATTAACATCTTGGTAAAATAGTACAGTGAACTTAATTAAAATTTTTTAAAATTTCAGAATATTATGGGAGTACAAATGCTTTGGTTACATGAATTACTTTTATACAGTTTGAATCAAAGTTATAAGTGTGCACATCACCCCAACAGCGTGATTTGTACCTGTTAGGTATTAATTTAATCTCCCCCTTGTGAATTTCATCTTGCCCACTCCCACCTGCTTGCTTTCTGTTCCATTTTGCTACTAACTTTGCACATGGGTATTGATTGATTAGTTTCAATTTAACAGAGAGCACATGTGGTGTTTATTTTTCCATTCTTAAGATACTTCACCTAGAAGAATGGTCTCCGATTCCATCCAGGTTGTTACAAAAGGTATTAGTTCACCATTTCTTTTTTTATCTCTAAGAAGTACTCCATGGTATACATACACCACATTTTATTAATTCCTTCATGTGTTGATGGGCACTTGGGTTAATTCCACATCTTTGTGATTGTGAATTGTGCTAGAATAAACATTTGGGTGCACGTGTCTTTTTTCATGTGTCTCTTTCCATGTGACTTTCCACAGAGATTGTACTACTTTGCAATAAAGAGTTACTTTATAAGAGTTCCTTTCTGCATCCACACTTGCATCTGTTGTTTTGACATATTTTGAAAAAAGTCATTATTATTGAGGTTAGGTGGTACTTCATTGTGGTTTTGACCTGCATTTCTCTGATGATTAGAGACTTTGAACATTTATTCATGTATTTATTAACCATTAGTCTATCTAAGGTATTGAATTTTGTCAAATGCTTTCTCTGCGTCTGTTGAGATAATCAGATGGTCTTCGTTCTTCTGTTTGTGTGGAATAATATTTATAGATTTGTTTATATTGAACCATCCTTGTATCCCCGAGATGAAGCAAACTTGGTGGATTATTTATTCAATGGGCTGCTGAATCAGTTTGCTAAAATTTTATTGATAATGTTTTCCATTTACATTAACAGGGGATATTGCCCTATGGTGTGAGGTTTCTTTTTATTGTGTCCTTTCTTGGCTTTGATATCAAGGTGATGCTTCAGTGTTTTCAACTGTTTATCCCACTGCACTCTTGAGCCTATACTTAAACAGCACACCTAAATTATGTTGATCCACAAAAGAGTAAAAAAAGAATCTACTATGCTTTGAAAATAATTTAATTAATGATCATTAAAAATTTTTGTGGCACACTAAAGACCGTCACACAGCATACTGGTTGAAAATCACTGTGATATTGGCTTTGTAGAACGAGTTGGGGAGGATGCCTTCCTTCTGATGTTATGAAATAATTTCTGCAGGGTAGGTAACAATTTCTCCTTGTAGGTCTGGTAAAATTTGTGAAACCATCTGGCTTAGTACCTTTTATTATTGGAAAGTTTTTTATTGCTGATTCAATTGTGTTAATTTATTTTTGTCTAGGAGTTCTATTTCTCCCTAATTGAGCCTAGGGAGATTATGTGTTTCCATGAATTTGTCCATTTCCTTAACATTTTCCAATTTATGTGCATAGAGGTTTTACATTTTAATTGTTGTTGGGGATTCATTGAGGGTACAAGAAACCAGGTTACATTGATTGCATTTGTCAGGTAAAGTCCCTCTTACAATTGTGTCTTGCCCCCCAAAGATGTGTCACATGATAAGACCCCACCCCCTTCCCTCCCTCCCTCTCTCCTCTTTTCCTTTCCCTCACCACCCTCCCTCCTTCTTTGTTTCTCTGTTCTCCCCTTCCCTTACCCCCCACCATGCATTAATTGTCCTCATATCAAAATTGAGTACATGGGATTCATGCTTCTCCATTCTTCTGATGCTTTACTAAGAATAACGTGTTCCACTTCCATCCAGGTTAATACAAAGACTGTAGTCTCCACTTTTTTTAAGGCTGAATAGTATTCCATGGTGTACATATACCACAGCTTGTTAATCCTTTCCTGGGTTGGTGGGCTTTTAGGCTGTTTCCACATTTTGTAAATTGAGCTGTAATGAGCAATCTAGTACAAATGTCCTTATGATAAAAAGGATTATTTTCCTTCTGGGTAGATGCTCAGTAATGGGATTGCAGGATCAAATGGGAGGTCTAGCTTGAGTTCTTTGAGTTTCCCCACACTTCCTTCCAAACGATTGTATTAGTTCAGTCTCACCAGAAGTGTAAAGGTGTTCCCTTCTCTTCACATCCACACCAGTATCTGCAGTTTTGAGATTTTGTGATGTAGGTCATTGTCGCTGGGGTTATATGGTATTGCAGGGTGGTTTTGATTTGCATTTCTCCAACAGTTAGGGATAATGAAGAATTTTTTTCATATGTTTGTTAGCCATTCATCTGTCTTCTTTAGAGAAGGTTCTATTCATCTCTCTTGCCCATTGACATATAGGATTTTCAGCTTTTTTCATGTGGATTAATTTGAGTTCTCTATAGATCCTACTTATCAAGCCTTCGTCTGATTCAAAATATGCAAATTCCTTTCCCATTCTATATAGGTTGCCTATTTGCTTTGGTTGTTATCTCCTTAGTTGTACAGAAGCTTTTCAGTTTAATTAAGTCCCATTTGTTTATTTTTGTATTGTAATTGCCACAGCAATCTTCTTCATGAAGTCTTTCCTCAGGCTAATATCTTCCAGTGCTTTCTTTGAGGATTTTTATTGTTTCATGCCTTAAATTTAAGTCCTTTATCCATCTTGAATCAATTTTTGTGAGTGAAGAAAGGTGTGGGTCTAGTTTCAGTCTTTTACATGTGGATATCCAGTTCTCCCAGCACCATTTATTGAATAAGGAGTTTTTTCCCCAACATATGTTCTTGTTTGGTTTATTGAAAATGAGGTGGTTGTAAGATGTTAGTTTCATTACCTGGTTTTCTAGTCAATTTTAAATGTCTATGTTTCTATCTATTTTTGTGCCAGTACCATGCTGTCTTGACCACTGTGGCTTTATAATATGGCCTAAAATATCAGTATGGTGATGGCCCCAGCTTTGTTTTTATTGCTAAGAACTGCCTTAGCTATACAAGGTTTTTTCTGGTTCCATACAAAACACAGAATCATTTTTTCCTGGTCTTGAAAGTATGATGTTGGTATTTTAATAGGGATGGCATTGAATTAGTAAATTGCTTTGGGAAGAATAGACATTTAACTATGTGGCTTCTTCCCAGCCACAAGCATGGTGTGTTCTTTCATTTGTTAATATCCTGTGCTTTTTTTTTTCCTTAGGGTTTCATAATTTTCTTTATAGAGGTCCTTCACCTATTTTGTTAGTATATTCCTAGGTATATATTTCATTTTCTTAGGGCTGTGGTGAAGGGACTTATGTCCTTAATTAGCCTGTCATCTTGGCTGTTACTGGCATATACAAAGGCTACTGACTTGTGCACATTAATTTTATATCCTGAGACATTACTGTATTTTTTGATGACTTCCAGAGTCTTATGGTTGAGTCTTTGGGGTTCTCTAAGTATAAGATCATATCATCAGCAAAGAGGGAGTGTTTGACCTCCTCTGCACCCGTTTGGATGCCCTTTACTTCCTTATCTTGCCTAATTGTATTGGCTAGAACTTACAGCACTATGTTGAATAGTAATGGGAGAGAGGACAACCTTGTCTGGTTCCAATTCTAAGAGGAAAAGCTTTCAGTTTTACTCAATTCAATAAAATATTAGCTGTGGATTTGTCATAGATAGCTTCAATCAGTTTAAGAAATGTGCCACCTACGCCTATATTCCTCAGAAATAGGAATTAGAAAAGGATGCTGGATTTTGTCAAATTCTTTTTCTGTATCAGTTGAGAGGATCATATATTGATATGGTGAATAATGTTTATGGACTTGCGTATGTTAAACCAGCCTTACATCCCTGGGATGAAATCTACTTGATTGTAATGTGTGATTTTTTGTATATAAGCTATAATCTATTGGCTAGGATTTTGTTGAAAATTTTTGCATCTATATTCATTACTTAAATTGGTCTGAAATTCTTTTTAGTAGGGTCTTTTCCTGGTTTTGATATTAGGGTGATGTTTGCTTCATAGAACATGTTGGGAAACTTTTTGGAATAATTTCTGCAGTATGGGAATAAGCTCTTCCTTGAAGGTTTGATAGCATTCTGGTGTGAAGCCATCTGGACCAGGGCATTTTTTGGTTGGAAGATTTTTTATTGTTTCTTTGATTTCAGTGCTTGAAATTGGTCTGTTCAGGAGCTCTATTTCTTCCTGGCTAAGTCTAGGGAGAGGGTGTGACTCCAAATATTTATCCATTTCCTTCATATTGTCAAATTTCTGGGCATAGAGTTTCTGGTAGTATTCAGAGATTATCTCTTGTATCTCTGTGGCATCGGTTCTTATTTCCCCTTTATCATTTCTGATTGAGGTTACTAGAGATTTTACTTTTCTATTTCTAGGTAGTCTGGTCAAAGGTTTATCTATTTCATTTACTTTTTCAAAAAACCAGCTCCTTGTTTCATTAATTTTCTGAATGATTCTTTTGTTTTCAATTTCATTGATCTCTGATTTAATTTTGGATATTTCTTTTCTTCTACTGTGTTTAGGCTTAGATTGTTCTTCCTTTTCCAATTC
>CAUYON010189417.1:0-15052 GCA_963573935.1 Arctocebus calabarensis | reverse complement strand
GGGGTCAAGCCAGTGGGAAGTGATGGCCCATTGCAGCCTTGACTTTAAAACGTGAACCAAATTCTTGTTCTTGCTTCACTGGGCCACATAGATCACAGATAAGGCAGTGTCCCTCCTTCCAGGGTGTCAGTGGGAGACCTCAAACCAAAGGACTGAAGGTGGTTGTTTGGCCTAGAGCACGTCCTCCTCCCAGTGTGCGCTGCCTTGATCTGATAATAAGGAAGAGGCATTTCAGTCTCATTCAAACCAGTTCACTGTGAGAACTCCAGGCCTCATCCACAAACAATAACAACAACAGAAGACAAACAAAAATAAATCACCTTAACACAATAATGATACTCAATCTATATTTTTAAATGTTGGTGAAGAAAACCAACAACCTTGGGCTTATAAATGGGAGTCCACAGGCCACCATTTGCAGTCTAGCCTGGACTTTCATGCCAGTTTTATGTCCCCCTTGGTGGAGACGGACCAAATGTACCTGTATGAAAATTCACCTGTCTGCAGTTTATAAAATGTTATTCTCTACGCCTTGAACTGTCCTGTTATCACTGTCCCTTGAAGTCCAGTGTAGGATTTGAAACCCACCATCACAATCTACTTTATTGTTAGCCTTTCCTTTAAAGTGATATGATGATTAAAATAATAAACAATAAAATGATTAATTTTAAGACCATCTGGACAGACAGTGTCAAACTGTGGACAGTGGGCGTGGTGCTGGGGGAATGAAGCTGTGTTATGCTGCCCGGTCTCCCTCAAAAACCCCTTTCCTGCCATGTCTTCCTTGGTATTATGATCACTTCTCATTCATGCTTCAGTATATTCAGTCGACTCTCTGGCATCCTTCTGGGTGGTGATATTTACCGATTTACGTGTCCCTCTTTTGAAATCTGAGATCCTTGAGGGTAGGTGCTAAGACTCATTTATCTTTTCTCCTGTCTTAGATCTATTTCCCAAGAAACAGAACCTGAGCAACATTTGCAGGCAGATCAGTTGAGGAGTCCTTTCTGGAACAAGTTCTCTAAGAGGATGAAGGAAACGGGATGGGGCAGAGGGAGAAGTTGCACCTTGCTGCAGTTACAATACAGACCCCAGCTGATCTCTCAGAGGCCTGTGGAGCTAAGATGACTCCTCAGAGCTAAGCCATGGTGGACTTTGTCACCTGCTCCCTTGTTGACCCAACACTGGATGCGAGCTGCCTTACAGAAGCAGCAGCGTAGCCATGAGTGGGGCAGCTTCCTTCTGCCAAGGGCAATTCCCTGGAGAGGGTCACACCTGTGAGCTGGCAAGGGCCAAGGCTCCCTGCAGACGGGGAAATGAGTGGGTGCCCCTGATGGGATCTAGAGCAGAATACAGTGCTTGCTGTAACATCACTCTCACTTTCCAGGAAAAATCCTGCATAAATCCTCACCCCTGCTGAGTCAGTGTTTACTGAATTGATAATGTTAGGGTCATCTTAAAATGTTTCGTTTCATGTTTGTGGAATGAGCTGTATGTTCTTGTTCAGCGTATTTCTCATCCACAGTGTCGTGGCACATGGATTACAGGTATCCATCTATTGATTCTCCTTGGCCATCAGGGCAGCTGGCCAGGATCTGTAGAATCAGAGCTGTGATTCCAAAACATCTTCCCACAAACAGCTTCCTCCACTGCCACATTCACTGAATTTTAGAAAATTTTCTTTTTCTCTGCCTATCTTTACATGGAAAGCTTTGGATGTACAGGGGTACAGGAAACAAAAGTAGAGGAAAGATGACTCTCATGGACTCTTCAGGTGTGATGCTTCTCACAGAAAGCCTGCGAGGACACAAACTTCCCTCCTAGCACTGGAAAACTAAGACTCTAACGTGAGAGGGGAAAAAAAGTTGAGGTGGCCCTTTTTTAAGTTCAAATTAGAGAACATGACCATGTCTCCAATTCCCCAGGCTTTCATTCTTCCCCCCAGATTGAAATGCAAGGCACATCCGGCCTCTTTTATCGCAGAGCTCTGTCTGGTTTAGGCCTTTCTGTTCCTGCAGGTTGGCAGCCGGTGTCAGGGGCCATCTGCTCTTCTTTCTCTGGAGCACAATAGGAGGTCAGATATGAGCTGACCAAATGCATTTTCATAATCTATAGATAAAATGTAAAAAGAAAAACCCAAGGGGGGACTCGACTATGACTGACGGTGCTTTCAAAAGATTTCTGAAATCGATTAATTTAAAGAGCATTGAAATAATTAAGTTACAGATTAGAGAACATCCTTCATTTAAGAAAACTCACAGAGGGAATACAAAAGAATCTCGTATCTGCATTCAAAAATGAATAGCCCAGTAACTGACTGTGTAATTAAATTACCACTTCCTGACCTGTCCATAATATCTACCTTCTCCATGTCTTTGTTGTAGGAAGATATTTTTACAACTACAAAATAAAAATGTATTCTACAAAGCCTGGTATTGAAAACAAATGGAAATAAATTAAATTATTGTATTTTGTCATTTTACTTTTGGACTTCTTCTCAAAGCAAGGGAATAAGAAGTATTCTATTTGGCCAGAGAGGAATCAGCACTATTTATGGAATTCACAACTTTATAATTCATGAAAGGCCAAAACAGTTATCAACACTGTCGACTACAAAGCAAGTTCCACCAAAGCAGGTTGATAAAATGTAGTGTTAGAAAGTTAATTGCTGGAAGGTTAGGTACAGTTATGGACTTTTGGTGGTAGGGTTAAAATTCCCTATGAAGATGTACAGGAGAATATCTTCCCTACAAGAGAAGGACCCGAAATAGGAATCTTGTGAGAACTGGGTGGCTCATAGTGAGCTGTTTCTATCTTTAGTATAAGACAGTGTGTTTGGAAACAGGTGTTTTAGCTCAGGTGGCCATCACACCATAGTTTGGGTGGCTCAAACAACAATTCCGGAGAGCACACTGCTGAGGTCAGGGTGCGAGGTCAGACTCTTGCTGAGGGCCCCTGCGGGTTTGTAGACAGCACCTTCTCATTGTATCTTCTCTAGAGAGAGAACTCTGCTCTCCTCCTTTTTCTACAAGAACATTAACCCACCATGGTGGCCCTGCTCTCATGACCTCATCTTAAATCCAATTATATCTCAAAGACCCTCCTGCCCAATATTACCATTTTGGTAGAAGGGCTTCAACATATGAAGTGGAGGGGGGCATAAATATTCAGTCCATAACAATAGGCAGCTCCCATTTCACCAGAGTTTGATTTCTGATCCTTGTTTTTTAATCTGTTTTATCTCACAGAGAACCACACAGTTAATTATCAAACTGATATTTCTAACTTCTAAAGAATGAGGTGTTGGCTCGGTGCCCATAGCACAATGGTTACAGCACCACCCACATACACCAAGGGTGGCAGTTTCAAACCCGGCCCAGGGCCGGTTAAACAAAAAATGACAACTGCAATAAAAAAAAAAAAATAGCCAATCTTGTGGAAAGCGCCTGTAGTCTCAGCTACTTGGGGGGCTGAGGCAGGAGAATCACTTAAGCTCAAGAGTTGAAGGTTAATGTGAGCTGCAATGTCACAACACTCTACCAAGTGTGACATAGTGAGATTCTGTCTCAAAAAAAATTAGGAAACAGCATAGCAAGTGTTTAATGACCACATAATTTCCACATAGCAAAAGCAAAAGAATATAAACTATTAGAATAAATATTAGATTTCTGATAGTTTTTCACACATAAGATAGTTTGCTACATTAGTACCAATGTAGCAAAAATCGATTGGTAGCCTAACTTTTACAAAATGGAGTTTAGGTTTATGAAAAATTCTACAGATAGATAGTAGTGATGGTTTCACAATGTGAATGCACCTAATGCCACAGAAATGTAAACTTAAAAATGATTAAAATGGTCAAAGTTTTACCATGTATATTTTACCACAAAAGAGAGTTTATATGCTATAGCAACACTAACTGAAAATACTGAAGAATAAAATTGAAATGTGTAAGATCGTCACAAAGAAAGTTACATGCTCATAATGAAATAAACAAATGAGGATGTGAGGGTAGAATTATATCATATTCATAGATGGAATGATTCAATATCTTAGCCAATTCTCTCCATAATAATGTATAAATGAAATGTAATTCTAATAATCATCTTAGGGGACATTAAAATGTTTTTCACAAAATTCAACAAGAGATGATTAAGAATAGCAAAACCAATTTATAAGTTGAAAAATTGGATGAATTATAAAATATCAAGGTATATGTAATGTTATAATTATGCAAGACAGTAAGGGCCAGATAAAGATGCTGGCATAACTGAATAAGAAAAAGATTGATTTTTTAAAAATTTTTAGGCAGATCTCCACCCAATGGCACCCCCAGAAAGGAATGTGGTGAGAAAGGTGTTGGGGAAGGGCATGTATCTATTGGAATTTTAGAACCTATGAATACATAGAGGCTTGGGTTTGCCTTTCTGGCTTAAGAAATATGAAAATGTAAGCATATCTGGAGCACCATTGTATTCGAGGGTGAATCTATAGAGAAGCTGGGAAGCTTCTGAGTTTCCCCCATTGGCATGCAAAATCTGTGAGTCCATTGGGACATGGATGTCTTCAAGTTACTCCTCAAGTAGACACAATGACAAGATCAAGGAATCCCACCTGCTTGAGGGTCTAGATGTTATATGTGGCAAAGAAGCCAATGCAGGGAGCAGGTGGCAAGACATTAGCCAGAGTACCTTGTCTATAAATCTTAGTAATGTCGCCTCTCCCAAGTGGCTTTCAGTTGACACAAATTAGAGTCTCCCTGGGATAATAACCACATGGGAAGCATCTATGGTCAACCAAGAAAGATCTCCCTTAGCAGGATAAATACTTGAATAAGGAACTAGTCAACAAGCATATAACTTGTTCCTTTCCTCCCTTGATTTCTTCTTTCATCTTGTGCAAAGAAAAGGTGTATGCTTGAGATTTCATCCAGACTAGGAAGATATGTGAGATAACGCCACTCGTCCGCAGCCTGGGACAAATGAAGACATTGACACCTGCACTGAGTCTAACCTATTTGATAAACTGCTGACATTTAAAAATAATAATAATATAGAAATGAGCTAGAACACTTAATCTTATAATATTATTGAAATTACTATTTTAATATTTTAAAATCTCTCTTAAATATTTATGGTTTATTTATACTCATAATGTATTTTCCAGTTAAAAAAACAAAATTGTTTTCTCTATAGCAGTAATTATAACCAAGCAGTGTTACCTCAGTAAATTCTTTCTAGGTCTCGTACAGGGAGGCTATTTCAAAACATATCCTTAGTGCCTTCAGCCTGTGATCAGAGAGAAAGGGTAGGACCCTTCTCAAGGCCACTGTGTTTGCAGGAAACTGTGGAGTGTAGGGTTCTCTCAAGATGAGGTCCCGCAGCAGCCAGCTTCAGGATGGCGGGCACTGCCCCAGATGTGTTCTGGATGTGTGCTGGTTTCCCTGCCCCTCCCCAGTGAGGCAGGGCCTACAGCTATGTAACCCCAAACTCAGCCCAGGGAAGGGTTGCAACCATTGTCAGACTGTCAAAGTAGTACCTTGAAACTGGAACAAGAAAGGCTGGGATCTCACCAGGCAAGCAGCCTGGGCAAGAAACTGAAAAGTGCTGTTGACTCATGTCTCAGTAGGGACCGTCCCAGGGCACTTTGCCACAAACATGGACGCTTCGGGTCCCTCTGGACCTCCTCAGAGCCACACAGCTGTGCCTGTGGGCCCAGTGTCTACGCCCTTGGATGGCACAGCTTAGGTGACTCCAGGCTCGGATGCCTGCAGGACTCCACGTGAGTTTCCTTTCTGTGCAGTCTCCAAGCAGCTCCCTGCGTTGGGCCTGACACCTGCGTGGATCCATAAGTTCTCTTTTAGGTATGATTTTAAAAGCTCATTTTGGAGAGCGGAGCCCTGGGGCTTCTGTCTCACTGTCCCCTTGATCATGAGCTTCTCCACATCTTAGCCAATCTCTGGCGGGCTCTTTTTCCCCACTTTTAGCTTCCCACCACTTCCCCGGTGGATCCTAGCATTCTCTTGTAGACGATTTGCTTGAAATGTGAGGGTTTGCTCACTAGTCATGATCTTCTCCATAGAAAGAACACTTAATCTTATAATATTATTGAAATTACTAGTTTAATATTTAATAGAAAGGTACATACTTCCTGCATCTACTTGGCCATCTTCATCATCTCGGAGAAATTTGCAATTTAAAAGCATCTTCCCTGCCTTCATAAAATCTAGTAATTCCAAATCATTATTTCAAAACAAACGGGGTTTAGAGAATAACGTATAATCTCACCTTAATTCCTTAACTTTGTACTCATTTATTTACTTTTCTATTTTAATACCTTCATCAAGGTACAACTTTTATAACATAAAAGTCATTATTGTAAATTCAGTGATTTTAGGAAATGTATACATGTGATATTACTAACATTATTTTATCACTTCTTAAAAATGTTTACTGGTTATTTTGTTGGAGGTTTAGAGACAGAAGCAATGAATAGGGTGATCTATATAGAACATTTAAAAAAAAATCCAGTAACTCTTATTTTAAAAGAATGCTTAATTAAGAAATGTTTAAAAAATAAAAATAAGACTGCAAAACCTTTTCTAAAGGTAAAGGTAAGTATTGACATTCTTATATATTCACTTTCAGGCTCTCTTCTTTCACTTGGTATATATTTGACTACTTTACATAAAATCCTATATTCTTTTATTCTCATATACTTTTATATCAACAAAATTTTCAAACTTTAATATAAATCCTTTTTAGAGAATTCCCTAACTCATAACTATCTGAATAACATTTTTCTCAACATAATTTTATTTCTCTTATTTTTAAATTCCATTCATATGCTTACAGACTTAATTCCAAACTCGTGTTTTCAGTCTAGACTTCTCTGGCTTCTAGTTTCATATGTTTAATGCCTATTTGATATATACAGTGGGCCCCCCAATATTTAAAGTGCCCCAAATTTAAGCCTCACATTTTCTCCCAAATATATTTCAAACTCCCCACCCCTTATATTTTAAAACCATTACAATATTGAAAAAAGCTGAAACCTTGAGCATTATCTCACCTAATTCTCACCTTTATGCAGTCCATTGCCAAGGTCTATCTATTTCTTTTTAATATTTTATTTTATTTTATTTTATTTTATTTTTTTATAGACAGAGTCTCACTTTTCACCCTCCGTAGAGTGCTGTGGCATCACAGCTCACAGCAACCTGCAGCTCTTGGGCTTAGGCGATTCTCTTGCCTCAGCCTCCCCAGGCACCCCCTACAATGCCTGGCTATTTTTTTTTTTTGTTGCAGCTTGGCTGGGGTTGGGTTTGAACCCGCCACCCTCGGTATATGAGGCCAGCGTCCTACCCACTGCTGCCATAGGCAGCACCCAGTTCTATCTATTTTTTTCTCTAAAGAATATCTACACTATGTGTATTTCTCTTTTGTATTTGCTACAACCATTATGTGACCATCATTTCCTTTGCAAACCACTTTAATAGATTTCTAAATGCTTCACAAAGTCCTTAGCGTTTCTGGTAAGAATATATATAGAAGGTGTTACTCTGCCACAAAACCCTCAAACATTTCTCATTGGACATAACAAAATAGTATGATCAACAAAGCCCCCTGCAATATTCCTGCTTCTATTTCCCATATCAATTTTTGTGTTTGTCTCTTTAATTTCTGTTCCTTCAGTTGTTAAACATTCGAGATCTTTCACAGTGAGATAATCACCCCTGTTTCCGATCACTGTCTTCTCTCGGCCTGGGCTGCCTCTTGTAGGCCTCGCCTCAGATCTGAACTTAACTATCTTATCATCTTACTAACATGTCTATCACTTGAGAGCTTTTATTATCGACATTCCATGCTTCTGAATCCACTAGCACCTTCCTAAATTTTACCTCCGTGCAGCTTACTTTTTTCTTAGCTTTCAGTGTTGATGTTGTTTGCTTCTTTTTTATTTCATGCTCATTTATGCTTCAGGAAGTTGGTTGAGGATTTTGCATTATGTTACCTTGTTTTTTTACTAAAGATTATAACTCTAAGAATGTGAAGAGTGGTCTTAGACCAGTGGGTGGTCAAAGCCAATTGCAAGGAGGCAAGAGGTAAAAGTCATGAATCAGCACTTCTACAACTCTGCTACCCTGATATAGCGTATCATTATTTAGCATTTATCACTCTCTGCTTTGTCATAGAATCAGTTATTATTTAAAATCAGATGTGGCTATTAGAGAAGTTTAAAAATCAGGTGAAATATTAAATGGCAGATAGCCCAATGCTTTCATTTGTAACTAGGAATATTAAGCTTAGATTCTAAAACATTAAGTATATATTTATATTTTCATAGCTCTTCAACTAAGTATACAGAACAGGACAAAAAGTGTACAGTGGACCACAATGCCACGTAATCTAAACATCATAACTGCTGAATGCATTATTTATAGTAATAAAAACATAGCCTAATTGCTTTCCTTACCCGTTAGTTTTCTTCCTTATTAAACACCAATTACATTTAAATCTCTAACTAATGAGAGTATTCTAATCCTATTTCACTTGTAAATGTTCAAATTATGCTAAACATTTTTATTTAGAAAAGATGAATTATTAAGTTACCAATATGCATGAGCAATCATACTTTGAAAGCATGTAAGCAAGTGAGATGCATTTTAATAAAAAAACTATTATAATTTTGAATTTAAAAAGTGGAAGTCTTTTCCCAGCTGTGTCATTAACTAAATAGCTTTGTGGTTTTGAGCAAATGACTTGATTTCCTTTGTCTTTATTTTTTCCACCAGCAAAATTTCTAAATTACTTCACCTAAGTAATATCGGGACAATCTCTTCTCCTTCCAAGTCAAATTTCCCCCATATAAATCTCACGTACTAAATACATTTCTATATTTATAATTTATTATTCAAGTTTTCCCCATACACTGTAAGTAACATTGGACGTGTTGTTTAGAAACAAAAGTGGCTTTTCCAAAATGGCACATACTCAATTTCCAATTCACTAAGATATTGAGATATTTTTCCATTTCTTTAAGAGTATTTTGGTTCACTTCTAATAATTTTACATTGTTTTAGATAGCTTTTCTAGATTACTACTCATATATTTTAGTGGCTCACTACTCCTTTTTGGTGAATCACGCTATAGATCACTTGGATAAAATAACCGTAATACACAGACACAGTTTTCAAATCAATTACTGGGACCACCCATTTGAAAAGTATGATATAATAACACACAGAACCAAAAGTAGGATAATATCTTCTAAATATATATTGGAATATTTCCTCATGATTTTTATTTGGGGTGTGTGTACTAAAGGATGAAACAAAAACGACACTAAGAATTAAGGGGAAGTAAAATATACATAAAAATCATAGCTGAAAGCTTCACTTGGTTAATGTATTAGATCAGCAACAAAATTTGAAAATCACCTCTAAACTTCAGTGTCTCACACAAATTACAAGAAATATACAGTAACATTGTAAAATATAACGATGAGTATCCCTTAAGACATGCAATAAATATGAACTGATCTAGTGCAGTACCGGGCCTTGGGGGATCGGGGGGATGATGACCCTCAGATCCGTGTCCTCAGGGGATTTGCAATCTGGGGAAGCAGAGAAGTAATTTTAACACAACATAGATGCTAAGATTAAAAACGTAAAAGAGGGACATCATATTCACTATTGAGCAACCAGGGAAAAATGAAGAAGGAAAGGGTGGGTGAAGAAAGAGAGGTGATAACACAGGGATGGTCTGATAATGATGCTCTGCTTGTTCGAAACAAGCAGCCTGTGAGAGGCTTGGTGAAAAAAAAAAAAAACAAACAAAAAGAAAACGAAACAAAGATAGCATGATGGATGCCTTTCAAGAAATCCAATATGGCCTGGCGCGGTGGCTCACGCCTGGAATCCCAGCACTCGGGGAGGCCTGACCTCACCATCTCCAGACCAGCCTGCACTGGTGGGTGTCTGTGGTCTCACCTATTCTGGAGGCTGAGGCAAGAGAATTGCTTGAGCCCAAGAGTCTGAAGCTGCTTGAGCTATGATGCCATTGTACTCTACTAGGGGAGACAAAGTGAAACTCTGTCTCAAAAAAAAAGAAAAGAAAAGAAAAGAAAAGAAACCCGATATCACTCTTGCAAAATGTGAAGGTGAGCAAAGAAATATAGTGCAGTGGTTCTCTACATGTGGGCACTGGTCCAGCTGCAGCAGCATCAGTATCAACAAATCTTTTTGTCATACCTGTGCTAGATCATCAGTGAGGGTTACTTTCTTTCTTTCTTTTTTTTTTTTTTTTAATTATATCATAGCTGTGTACATTCATGCAATCATGGGCTACAGTGTGTTGGTTTCATATACAATCTGAAATATTTTCATCAAACTGGTTAACATGGCCTTCATGGTATTTTCTTGGTTATTGTGTAAAGACCTTTATATTCTGCATTCAGTAAGTTTCACCTGTACCCTTCTAAGATGCCGTAGGTGTGATCCCACCAGTTACCCTCCCTCCACCCACCCTGCCCTCTCCTCTCCCATTTTTAAGTACTAAGGTGGGCCAAAGATAACTTTTAAATGATTCTCTTCTTACATATCTCTTTCAATTTGAACACTCCTAATAGATTTTTTTTTAATGTGGTAAAATTCAGGGATTGCTTATCATCAGGACGATCATCATCATTATTTTAAACCAGCAGGTTACGACTCTGCAGGGAAATTTTTGAGGAAATGTACAGCAACAAGGATATTGTTTCAAAGAAAGGTGTAGCCTAATCAAAGTCTATGCCTTCAAAGTAGCCAAAGGATGGGATGTACATTATAAAATGCTTCATGAAGATAGTCCATTTTCTAAAAAGAAACTTTTTCACAATCAACCAAAAAATGACCATATTCTTAGTAATAAACAAAACCACACAATTTCAATGTGTGAAATTTCAATTTTTGAAAAGCAATTTTCAAAACTTATACATTTATGAGGCTGGGTGCAGTGGCTCATGCCTGTAATCCTAGCACTCTGGGAGGCTGAGGCAGGTGGATTGCCTGAGCTCATGAGTCGAGACCAGACTGAGCCATAGCAAGACCTCATCTCTAAAAAAATAGCCAGGCGTTGTGGCAGGGATCTGTAATTCCCAGCTACTTGGGAGGCTGAGTCAAGAGAATTGCTTAAGCCCAAGAGGTAGAGGTTGCTGTGAGCTGTGATGCCACAGTGCTGTGCCAAGGGTGACAAAGAGACACTCTGTCTCAAAAAAAAAATTATACACTTATGGATTTACATAATGTCATGATATTACGTATTAGTTGATGAAAAGGGCTGTATTTCTTTGCCTGTGTCTGTATATGTGTGTATGTGTTTGGGAGGAAATAGGAGGAGGTTAAAAAAAAAATCAACGTACTGACATCAACATAGGAAATCTTAGACCATCCATTTCCAGCAGCTAGCACTTCCTCGTCATTGATGCCCACAGGCACCAGTTGTTCCACCAGTGATGGGTCAAGGGACACACCAGAAAGAAGTTGGACCAGAATAATCTTTTCTGCCACGTTATGTCACATTTTACATCACTTAATAAAAAAAATTAGCAAAAATTCAAGACATTTAAAATAATTTGTAATAGATTATTTTTAAAATAATTGACAATAAGCAGAGGGAACTAGAACTTAGACAAGATTCTATTTATGCTATTTTTAACATAGAAATCCATGAGTAATAGCTGGAAGTATGATGGTTACTTGAGTAGAGAAAAGGGAAACTGCTGAATGTTTTATTTTTTATAAAATGTATGAACAATCTTAAAACAATGGGATGCTAATAACCTTGATCATGGTGAGTAACCTCATTAATGTGTATGCTGGTTAGAGAATTAGAAAAGGGCATGGTTCTTAAAAACCGAAACCACTCAACTATACTGATTATTATGTCCAAATGAGGGTGATGCCGTGGCTTCCCCCAGAATAATTTCTATGGGATTTTAGAGTTGCTGAGCGCCTTTAAAGATAATCTAGGTCAGCAACTGTATTCGATTAGAGAAAAAGACTCAGTTGTTTCTTAAAAGAATCAAGTACAGTTGCCTTTCTGCTGTTACCACCTCCAGTTTACTTTTTCTCTCATTTTACTGTATGCATCTTTGTCATTCTACCACATTTGTTTTCCAGACAAACAAGTGAACAACTACGGAATCTCTTCTGATATCTTGCTGTTACCATACAGTGGTAGTGCTCATAATTATTTTTACATTTTCCTACTAGAGGTTGTTTTTGAACTTCCTCAATAAATCGTTCTAATTTGCCAACATTTTCTCAACATTCAGTAGAATGATTTTTCCAAAGTGTAATTATGATGACGGGTCCCCCCAAATACTGCTTAAAATCCATATTGACTCCCCAAAACTTTAAAATAAAAAGTCCTTAGTACGGGTGCCCTACAGCTTCCAGGGTACAGTTTCCAGCTAAAGTTAAATAATAATTCCATTGTTCACGTCACTTCCACATAGTCATGTTGAAGTTCATGCAGTTTCCTAAGTAGATCATACTATGTATCTTTAAATCTTTGCATTTTTACTTGAAAAAAAATCTTCCTTTGTCTGATCTCAAATTCCCATTTACCTGTGAAAATCCTTTTTGTTATTTAAAATCTGGAATAAGAATCACCTACCATAAAATCCCCAAGGATTTGATATGTGATTTTTGCTATTTTCTCTCCCCAGTTCTAATACTTTGAAAGCTATGTTGTTTATGTGTTTATATTCATAAGATCTAGTTCACAGCCTGGCATGTTCTAGATGCTCCTTAAATATTTACAGAATTGATCAGTGAAGTGATTAGCTCCAGGCTCAATAAATAAGGAAAAGTATTGTGCTGAACTTCATTTGTTTATTTCCCCAAACCTTGTCTACATCTGGCAACCATCCTGTGACTTAGCAGTAAATATATTTTTGTTTGATTTTTTTTTTTAATGAAAGAATGAAACTTCAGAGGAATTATGGTGTTTTCCTGGGTCCATACAGCTCGTATGCTATTTGGTCTCTTTTTCTTTAAATTGAAGGAAAATAGGCAAGAGGATTGCAGAAGGGCTGTAAGTACATAATGCTAAGTGAAATTTGATTCAGCTTAAAATTTTTTTCTTAATGCCTACTATGTGTAGAGTTATGTACTTTGGTCTTTGATGATAGATTTTTTTACTTTTACTTCTTAGTTTTGAAATAATTTTAGGGTTAAAAGGAACCTTGAAAATATTCCAAAGAGTTCTCACATACCCTTCCCTTAGGTTCCCTTAATCATAATGATTTACATAACCCCAAAGCAATTATCACCCACAACACTGTTAGCTAAACTACAAAGCTTAGTCCCTTCCAGCCGGTTGTTTTAACAAAGTGCTAGGTGGCTTACGAACAACAGAAATTCATTGCTGACAATTCTGGGGGCTGAGAAGTCCACAATCCAGGTGCCTACAAATTTGGCGTCTGGTAAGGGCCTACTTTCTGGTTGACAGATGGTGTCTTTTTCTTGTGTCCTTATAGGATACAAGAGGCAGGGGGACTCTGGGTCTTTTTCATGAAGGTATTATTAACACCATTTATGAGGCCTCAGCCCTCATTGAAAGTGCTATCCAAAGGCCCCACTTCCTAATGCCATCATGTTGGGAATTAGAATTTCAATGTAGGAATTTAAGGTTGCAAATATTCATACCATATGATGCCTGACAATTAAATCCATGAACTAGACCTAGGAAAAGTGTTACTTACTTCACTGCTGAATATCATTATTGTCAGCTTTGAAGTACTTCCTTTGGGAAGCTATGCACTAGACCACCCTTCAAATCACTTTTGGAACTCTTTATCCGGGAACGACCATCAGAGCTGTCATCATATTACCCTTGGTGTCCTGAATGTCACCAAAATGTCTTCCTTTCAACTTTTTCTTTATCTTCTGGTAAGACAAAAGTCATTGGGGGGTCAGATCAGATGAGAAAGGAGAGTGTTCCAATTATTTGTTTACTGGGTAAAAACTCCCTCACAGATGGTGCCATGTGAGCTGGTGCATTGTCACGATGCAAGAGCCCATTTTTACACACTTCTTTCTCATGCCAAGAGTTTCAATTCGGATTTTCCTGTTTATGGATGTGTACTTGGTCTGTTAGGCTTCTCACAGTCAGCTGATGATTTTGACACAATCTGACAAATTTTTGTGAAGTTTTTGACAGTTCTACTAACCATGGCGAATTCCCAAACTTAATTGTCAGACCTCATATTAAGACCTTATTCAAATGTGCCATTTATTTTCTCCTAATACATTGTTTTTGCTTTTCTGTTCCAGAACCCAATCCAGTAACACATTGCTCCAATATGTGCAACTCTTTTTTTCTTGTTTGCATGTATTCTCTGTTTATTTTTTATTTGTTTTATTGTCTTTATTATTAAATCATAGCTGTGTACAATAGTGCAATCAAGGGGTACAATGTGCTGGTATCATATACAATCTGAACTATTTTCATCAAATTGATTAACATAGCCTTCCTGGCATTTTCTCAGTTATTATATGAAGACATTTGTATTCTGCATTTAGTAAGTTCCGCCTGTACCCTTCTAAGATGCACCGTAGGTGTGACCCCACCAATTACCCTTCCTCCACCCCAACCTTCTTCTTCCCCTCCCTACCCTTGCCCTTTTCCCCATATTCTTGTGCTATAGTTGAGTTATACCCTTCATATGAAAGCTATAAATTTGCTTCATAGTAGGGCTGAGTACATTGGATACGTTTTCTTCCATTCTTGAGATACTTTGATAAGAAGAATATGTTCCAGTTCTATCCATGTAAACATGAGAGATGTAAAGTCTCCATCTTTATTTAAGGCTGCATAATATTTCATGGCATATATGCATCACCATTTATTAATCTATTTGTGGATTGATGGGCACTTGGGCTTCTTCCATGACTTAGCAATTATGAGTTGGGCTGCAATGAACATTCTGGTACAGATGTCTTTGTTATAATGTGATTTTTGGTCTTCTAGGTATATACTTAGTAAAGGAATTATAGGATCAAATG
>CAUYON010189412.1:0-12274 GCA_963573935.1 Arctocebus calabarensis | reverse complement strand
CCCAAGTGCCCATCGACCCACAAATGGATTAATAAATTGTGGTACATGTATACCATGGAATATTATGCAGCCTTAAAGAAAGATGGAGACTTTACCTCTTTCATGTTTACATGGATGGAGCTGGAACATATTCTTCTTAGCAAAGAAGAAAAAATTTCCAATGTACTCAGCCCTAGTATGAAGCTAATTTAAAAGTTTCATATGAAGGCTATAACCCAACTATAGCACAAGAATATGGGAAGGGGGGGGCGAGGTTAGGGTGGAGAAAGGGTAATTGGTAGGGCCACGCTTATGGTGCATCTTAGAGGGGTACAGGTGGAACTTACCAAATGCAGAATACAATGTCTTCATACAATAACTAAGAAAATGCCATGAGGGCTATGTTGAGCAGTTTGATGAAAACATTTCAGATTGTATATGAAACCAGCACATTGTGCCCCTTGATTGCAGTAGTGCACGCAGCTATGATTTAATATATATAAAAAAATAAAATAAAAAAGGCTTAGGGAGGCAATGAGAAAACACACCCAATTGACACCTGACTCCAAAGCGTGTCAGATTATTTTAAAAGACAAATTTATCCCTCAAGCGGCGCCAGACATTCAAAGAAAACCCCAGAAATTGGCTCTAGGCCCAGACCATAACCTGGAGAATCTTCTTAAAATGGCCACTATGTTCTTTTATAACTGAGACCTGGAGAGAAAGGAGGAAAAAGAGAGAAAGGAACTGAAAAGAATGACAGCCCTAGTAATGGCACTCTGACAAACAAGCAACTTTCAGGGGCAGAGGGAAATCAGAGCAGCTAAAAACAAGTGCTTCCATTGTGGTCAGACTGGCCACTTCAGAAAAGACCGCCCCTAGCAGCACCACTGGCTGGGCAAGCCACCTGGCCCCTCTCCAGAATGCAAGGGTGAGCACTGGAGGGTGGCCTGTCCCCAGAGGCGAAGGCCTCCCGGGACAGTGACCCCATGGGAGCCCAAACTGGAATGAGGGTTCTGGGGCAAATTCTCATGGCTCCAGGTAGTGTCATCACTCCTCAAGAGCCCCAGGTTTGCCTTACAGTGGAGCGCCCAGAAATAAAATTTCTTTTGGACACTGGAGCAACCTTTTCTGTACTTCTCTGTAGCCTTGGTCTTTTATCCAGCAAATCCATAACTATACAGGGGGTGTCTGGAAAGCCAGTTACCAAGCCTTTAAGCTGTAATTGGAATGACTTGCTGTTCTCTCATGCCTCCCTAATCATGCCTGAAAGTCCTGCTCCCCTTTTGGGGAAGAGACATACTAAGTAGAACAGGAACATTTTCCTCCTGGAGATCTAGTCATGATCAAAACTCTTCCCTCTAATTCACCTTCCCTGACCCCAACTTGGGAAGTCCCCTTTCCTGTTATCTTGTCTTCTTCTACAGCTGTTAAAGTTATAGGAGTCAATTCCTGCATACATCATTCACGAGTACAATCCTGGAACCTTACATCTTTCAACGGAGGCAGACAGTGAAGACAGCCAACCACAGACCACCTACACCTATGAACCAAAAGAAAGTTTGAAGTTATTATTCAGGAAACAGCAAAAAAAAATTCCCAATATGGTTTTCTTTTAGCATCACTGAATAAGTGCTTCTGACCTGATGCTGCTCTACCCTTGCCTATTACTGATTATACTAATCAGATTTGTGTTTTCCAGAAATGTCATCAAGCCACACGCAATAAAGATGGTTCCAGTCTATGAACCCCTGTATCACTCTCCCTCTGGAGAAACCCTAACAGCCCCCTTCTATCATCGCCCGATTCAGCAGGAAGCAGTTAGATCGAGTCTTTGCCCCTTTTCCCTAACAGCAGTTGGGGTTTCTACTCAGAGAGGGAAAATTGATGCAGGACATTTGGCGCCCTGGCCAGCTCAGTGGAGCTGGTGGATCTGCAGCCTCCTCCTTGGTGGTGTCGGTGCTGCGGCAGCCAGCGGGCTTGATGACTGGCAAGGAGGGGGACCTCCAAACCCCACCGGAGGCTCCAATAGCCAAAAACGCAGGACAACTGCTGAGGAGTCACCTGTGCCTTGGTGTCTCCTTCACTTTGCACTTGGGACTAAATGTGGAACCCCCATTCCCTATGCCTACATCAGTTTCATGTGAATTTCCTGGGCCTCAATTCCATGAATGGACTGTGTCCTTTCATTGATGCATTCATTCACTTTGCCCCAGAGGGGACTATGTTCGTTCATTGATACATTCATTCACCTTCCAAATAAATAAATTAATTAATTAATTTAAAAAAAAACTCCTTATTAGTCCTTTCAGGCATTCTATCACCAAAAGCAATTTCTTAACTGGCCATAGCCACCCTACCCTCTTAACCTCCCACCATTTTTCTAATCCTTCTCACCTCTCTCCCTTCACACCTATTATGGATTTAATTGTGTCTCCCCAAAGGTATATTCAAAATATAGCCTACTTGGGATTTTTATATTTAGAAAATGGTAGTAAACCATTTTCCTAAACCCCCGTAAGCGTGAATGTTAACTTATTTTGGAACAGGGTCTTTGAAGACGTAAGAAGTTAAGATGAAGTTCTTCCTATGGACCCCAATCTAATTCGTCTGGTGTCTTTATAAGAAAAGGTGACACACAAAGACACATAGGAAGAATGACACGTTGATGTCAGAGGGGGAGCTAAGAGATGTAGCAGCAAACCAAGGAATACTGAGGATGGCCAGCCACCTCCGAAGAGAGGAAGAGGCCAGGAAAGATTCTGTCTACAACCTCATGGGGAGCGGGGCAGGCCCTACTGACACCATAGTTTCAGACTTTTTAGCCTCCAAAACTGCGAGAACAAATTCCTGTTATTTTAAGCCATTCAGTTTGCAGTACTTAGTTTCAACAGGCCTAGGAAACTGATACGACATTCCCCTTCCTTCTCTCTCACTCTCTCTCCTCTCTTAGCAGAGATCTCTTTTATTATCTCTTGACACCTACCCTCATCTTTGACCCAGGATCTGCTGATGAATGCATTTTCCTGAATAAGGATAGCTCCCTCCCTAAGAAAAATTCTAGTGCCAGAGGTTAAGAAAATATTTTTTTCCCACTACCTACAGTGCATTTAGATTAGGAAAACAAACAGTCCAAGTGCCCCCGTTAGAGTTGGGGATCTAATTTCTACAAACTGACTGTTGCTCTTGATCGGATCTGCAGGCCCTTGTTTCATATGCACTGGCAGCTTCAGCCCCATGCTTGGCAGAGCCTAGACAGGGAGGGCAGGTGGCCTCTGTCCCCTCTGCCTCACCCTGGCCTGCTCCACTGCTGCCACTCTCTGCCCCAGCCACACTGGCTTCTTCCAGCCTCACCTACAACACATGCTCTTTGCACCCCCACATCAAGGACCCACTTGCTCCTGCTGCCTGGAACCCCCTTCCAAACCCCTGTCCTAGCCCCTCTCGGAGACAACTCTAATTGTCTTCCCATCTTGGATCTACAGTCTCGTCCTCCCAGGTGCCATTCCTAATGTCCCAGGGCTGAAGCACATTCTCCAATTACATACCTTTACAGCATCCTGTTTTTCCTTAGCAATGTTTATTAGTTTTTAATTACAATAAAGCTCTCTTAATTGAACACCTCGGGGAATTATCTGACGTCTTCAAATCCCTCTGTACAAGACATGGACAGATTGCCCAGAGCATGAGCAGTGCTGTGGCTTCTGCCGCCTGGGTCCCCTCAGCACTTCACTCCCACCAGCTGAGCCTCACTGAGAGCAGGTTGTTTTGTTCCCAAACCTGTTTATGACGGTTGTACTTGATTACTATAATTATGTACCTTAATTAAATATCACATAAACTGATCAAATATGAGCATAAAAAGAGAGTTACTGTTTCTATGAAAGCTAAGTTCAATGCTTTGGAAAGACCTGAAGAAGCTGGGGGGAAATTCTTGCTCTTAAATTACTCGTAGGCAAGACAAGCTTATAAGATTGGAGGAAAAAATAATAAAAAACCTAAATGAATTCAAATTACTTCACAAGGGTCTTTAAATTCTCCCTTCACTTTCAAGCACCTGAACCTGGAAACCGGAGGAGGTATGTATATTATAGCATTTTGAGTGGGCTTTTTGTAGGAAAGAATAAAACTTCAGTTATTGGACCAGTCCTCAAAGGCAGTATCTTGGTTCAATCCAATTTGGCAAATGGATGGGCGTTTGTGTTTTAAGTAAAAAATAAAACGTTTAAAACTATATACGCATATGATTTCCCACTTTCCCTCTGTTTTCTAACTAGCTACTGGTCTTCCTGTCATTGGAAGAGGAGACTTCTGCAGTCAGTATTTATTGTTGTGGTCATTTGATTAACATTAATTTCCCTCACTTGACTGAGGGTTCTATTACAAGGGGCACATGCCTGGTTCAACACAAATTCTAATGCTTAGCTCTGGCACAGAGTAGGTACTCAGCATTATTCTAAATAAATGAATAAAAGATAACTTCCCTTAAATGTGTGCTATGAAGACAGAGCAGATAATATAGTAAAATATCTAAGCATATTTTTCTGAAGGAAGTTCAAATATGTGGGACAAATATTCTTCAGAATTCTTCTGAGCAGTAAGACTGTTCGGTATGTTGGGGTGTGTTTGAGGACAGCAGTAGCTTCTCTTGCTGACTGACAAACTGGCTGCTCTGTTGTGGCTGAACAGGGCTCCCTGGATGGGTGTGAGTCTGAACCAGGGAACAAAGGAGGTGCTTTTAATTTTCCTCTCTTTCTCTTTATGCTGTGAGAGATCTATCCTCCTCTAAGATCCAGCCATTGTGAACATAACAGATCTGTTTCACCCATAAAAATGAAAAACTCTTCCCATTTTAATTCCATTTCCTGCCTTTCCAGGTAAAACAAAACTTTCCCTGAGGAAATGATGTAAATGCACTCGAACATTCTTAAAAGGTCCTACCTAGCACAAAATATTGCTATGAACTGAACCACGTTTCTTTTCCTTTACATTTAAAGAGATGTATGAATGAAATTGTGGGGAAAACACAGATGGAAATAAGGAAATGCTTTCCAATCCCTGTTTCATGGGCATCTCCCTTTAGAAACTTCAATTGCCTTGCCTATAAAATGGGATTGGTAAAAATACACACCAGAATGATTATGAAGACTCAAACCAAATAATATCTCTGCAAACCCTTGAACTATGACAAAGGATGATACAAATGTCTCCTGTTATTGTTACTACAAGGTCCACTATACCGTATTTCCTCACAGCTTCAGTTCCTGCCCTTCTTTTTGTGCCTGGCAGGCTGCACACAATTCATTTCCTTTAGCACAGACACAAGCAATCTTCTGTTATTACAGGTGAAAGGAGGTTGGGAGCTACTGATTTTGGAGTAGACAACAATGGTCTTGCTCCAACAAACCTTCTGGGAAAATCCACAGGACTCTCAACTCCCATCTTGCCCCACAATCTTTTCAAGACAGATAAAGAGGGAGGCATGAGTCAAGGCCCCTGTGAAAACTGTAATTTCATCCCCAGTATGGGTTTAAACTTTAACAGCTTTGGTATCCATCTGTAAAATGTCATTTCTGTTGCTTCCATCCTAGTAGTTCAAATAATAGAAAAACCACACTGTCTCCTACCGCAACAAAATGTTTAAGTCTATAGTTTCCCCATAATATATGTGCACTCAAGCTGTATTAATTTATTCTACAATTACTTTTATTTTTTAGCATTTTTATTTGGCTCTTATACTAAATAATTAATGGTGTTTACATGGAAAGGTTGTTTATGTAAATGGCCTAAGTGGATTACTGAGCAAGCCTTAAAACAAATAAACATTTTTCTTCTTTTAAAATTTTCTTCACTTTCATCTGAATGTTTGGCAAAAGAGCAGAGATTTTTAAATGTCCAAGAGGATATAGAAATCAAGCTTTGGAGGCCCATTCTCCCCTGGTGAGATGGGTTTATAATTCTGTTTCCTGTAATGGTTGGCCTGAGGGGAGTCAACAGTGACCCCACTGACCCAACACATCCCAGACTCAGAAGCCCATCTTTTCTTTGGGAGGTTGCCACTGTTTTTCTCCATGACCTTAAACATAACAAAATATCTGGCCCTTAGAGATCATTTCCTGCAGGGTTTGCAGTACGGAGGATGAGAGACTCATCACATAAACAATTACATGCACGCTGAAGACCAAAAAACACCAAGAAAGAAAACCTACTAGGCTTCTGAATACCTCCGCCATAACAATTACATCACGCAGTTGTGCCAATTACTGAGATTGTCCCTCCTACTCAAAGTTCAGACTGCATGTTCTATGAACAGCAGCACAGGGCCACTTACAGTAGAAACATAAAGCTGGTGTGACGTCACTACCTGCCAAGACATACATTATTTTTCGAAGGCATTCTAAAGGGAATGCATTGACATCAAAGGCTGTCTTCTTATTGCTGTTCTCCCAGAGGCAAAGCCAAAGGGGCAGGTGGGAAGCTGCCTGGCTCCACACCCACATGCCCAGCCCTTCAGAAGCCTTAGGAGGGAAGCTTGGCTCCAGTTTGTCTCTGGAAGAACAGGTAATGTGTCCTCTAAAGTACCCGTGGCGTTAACTCAAGAGTTGCAGACTAGATTGTACCAGCAGGCTCTCTCTAGAACAGACTGGCCTCAGAGCTCACCACTGAAAAGCTCAGTCCAGATGAGTTCTGAACTAACATTCTAGAACAGAGAGATCCCTGCACTCGTCCTATCCAGATTACCAGGGGATAGCCTAGAATCGGAGTCCAGACACGGGCGATGATAGGTCATACAGCTATGACAAGAATAAACAAAGCACTATCTTAAGACCTTGCTATTCTCCAAATACTCTTATTTTCACGTTACTTGAAATGTATTAATAAGTATACACACCCCACTTTTAATAACTTTGCTATAAAAGGAATTTTATAGTTTTGCTTTTGAAATTATTTGGCTAAAGTAATTAACTTAAAATATACTGTGATTTCTTGATACTCATTACATATTTTCAGAAACTCTTACTCAGTGAAGGCATCTCATCTAAAACCTGTTATCCAATGTAATGAGGTTGTTATGAATGCAAAATCCATCCATTAATGAAACTAACACAGTGTTCGATTTTGTGAGCATTTAATAGATGTTTATTAATTTTGAAGGCCATCATTTTTTTGGTCAGACTCCAGATGTTTTTCCAAGCAAAGGTCTTATGCTCAGGGATTCCCAGGTATTTCACAGCACTCTGCCTTCAACCAAAGCAACAATGTTGAGGCTCCAAGTCTTATGCCATCAGTTAACAATTCAAGGAATTCTTCCAATTAAACTCACATAACAGAAATTTGTGAATTTTTGACTCCTCAGAAAAGTTTTCCCACAACCAATGTGGGAAAACCAAAATCTTCTTTTTTGGCCTTGGGTGAATTAATTCTCCTTTAGTGGGTGAAATCCGGTTTCATAAATCCAATTTATTTTATGAAGCTTCATTGTTCAATGACAAATGGGATTTGAAAGCTGAGCTGGAATTACATTTCTAAAAAACTTTTCTATCACTGCATGAAATATAAGTTATGCATATTCTACTCAGGCGTTTATACCTAGACCCAGGATGACTTAAGTCATGAGCAACTGTTAGGTAAAGTGCACTTTATCAATTGACTAGGTGTTTTTCTTCCAAAAGTTTAGGTGTTATCAGAGTGTATCAACTCAACAACGACCCTAGCTGTACTGTTGAAGGTCATGAAATCCCCTCTTTTCGCTACCAGCAAATGCTGCAGTGCTAAAGTAAGAACTTGAAAGTTCTATTTTGTAAATGTGTCCTGTAGCAATATCACATAATCGCAATGGTTTAAGTGATACATTCCCAACCTAGGTGTGCTTTGTGTCTTTTTAAAATTAGAGTACACATTGACTGTATAGTGGTAAACAGTATAGATGGATACTACCATCAGATGGAATGAGATGGAATTCCAACTTTGTCCTTTTCTAACTATGAAAAGTTATTAAGCCTCCATTTCTTCATCTGTAAATTGGTACTAATAATACCACTTGGTACTAACAATGCCAATTTACAGATTATTATACCAATTATTAGTACCAATTTATTGTTCTCAGGTTTAAACAAACTAACGAAGGTAAAGCTTTTGGTGAGCAATCAATATATGTTAGCTTTGAGTACTACTAGTTATTATCCATCATTTCCTCAGTGTTTATAGTACCGTCATTCAAGCCACCACACCTGGAGCCTGGACTACTTGGGAACTTGCTGACTTCCCCCCCTGCCTATCTTAACCCCTCTCATCTCCTTCCTAAAACGGAGGGACCCTTTCAGAATAGAAAACCAATCAGTTCGATCCTCTTCCCACATAAAACAGAAATTCCCCCGGTCACTTTTAGCACCTGGGCCCTGCTGACCATGTCTGATAACCCAGCCTGTTTCCCCCTCTCTCCACCATTACCTCCATGCCACAGCCACCCTGGTCAGTTTTCCGTGCTGCGTCCAGCCCATCATTCCCTCCGCCTGGAGGGCTGTGCCCCTGTCCTACGCCCTTCACATCCAGCTCAAACTAGATCACACTCATATCATTTTCAAAAATCTATATTGCTTCCCTTCAGGGCCCTTAGTGTCAGAAATGCCTGAGCCTATTTAATAAAGGATAATTTCCCAGGGTCCGCCCTTGCTACACAGTCTTCAAGTTGGAAAGGGTAGAGCGGGCGGTTTTGCTCATCCGGCTCCCCATAACCTACTTCAGCAGGACCCTGACGAGGGTAGGAAAAGCCGCATTAATCATGCGTGCGTGCAGAGGGTTCAAATGGCCCGTACCGCATGGTCTCCAAAAGTGGGCTCTTCCCCCCGAGGCCTGTAATTACATGTTCCCAACACGCAGGGTCACTTTCTGTGGCCTTTTTGTTTGGGGGGGCGGGAGGGGCGAGTTTTACGGTGCGGCCTTGTTGTTGACGTCACTCTGCTCCCTGCCACCGCGGAGAGCGCCGGGCGGAAGTGCGGGCGGGCGCCGACGGAAGTGCGGGCGGGCGGGCGGAAGCGGCCGCGTTGGCGGCGCGGGGCTCAGGTGGGTGCCGGTGGCCGGCAGGCGGGCGGGCCCTTCGCTGTGCCGCACGCTGCCAATTTCGATTGTCGTTGGAGGAAACGGAATTAAACCGAGAGCTGTAAATCCGTGAACCGCCGGGGCGAGACCGTAACCTGCGCGCGGGCGGGCGGGCGGGCGAGTCCTGGGGAGCAAGTCAGCCCCGCGCGGGGAAAGGAAGCCAGTGACGAGAGAGCGGAGAACAGCGCCCCGCAGCCTTCCCGGGACGCGCACGGGCCCGGCCGGCTTCAGTTGAATTCTGTGACGTGCTCAGGGAAGCGGCCCGCTGACATCACTGCCTTGTTAAATAAATGCTTTTGAGCAGCCGTGTTGACCTTTCATTGGGGTGAGAAGGTTGAAAGGTGCGGCGGGGACGCTGGTTGCGTGCTGGGGCTCACTGGCCAGCTGTCTGAACCTCCCCTCCGCTCTACTGGGCCAAAGCCGCCCTCTGGGTACTGAACAAAGAGAGAATAAACCAGATCCTGTGCGATGCTCAACAAATACTCAGCCTGTCAGTCACTCCTGACAAATGGCTCATACAATTTTTTAATAAGTCAAGGGGCAGTGAAGTCCCCACTAAATTGTCACTAATGTGAAGAAGGCCTGTGATTTTCTAAGGCTGCTTTTTACAAAGAGTGTTTCACCTGGATGATTTTTATTCTTGTTTCTTAATAGTGTTTCTGTAGTACTTTATATTTTAATGCCCTTTTTAAAAAAATGCACAGTATGGCCTCGCTTGACCCCAAGATTCTCAGTTCCTCAAGGACAGAGCTGGAGTCTCGGAGCTGTTGTTTTACGGCACCCTGTGAAATGGCATAGCCTAACAGTTTGTGTCCTGCTCTGCTGAGAAATTAGCTGTGACCAGAAAGGCTGTACGTGAAGATTAAGATTGGTGAGGCTGGTGTTTTAGACGGACAGAATCCCCTTGCTTGCTGTGGTTAACAGCAAGATCAATGTATCTTTTTGTCTCTTCACTAGAGGAATATGTGCCCGTGAAGTTTTATTTAGGCAGACTGTTGGCTGGTAAGTAATAGAAGTGAGGGTTTTTTCCAACCTAGGGGTGTATTAGGCTGTTTCTGTTTTGTTCCAGATGCCTAGCTTGAAAGTACCCAAAGGCACTGTGTAGAGATGCCGTCAAAGTAAGGATTTTATTATTAAAGTATTTGTATTTCATAACTTGTATGAACTCTTGCTGGCTGACGTACTCAGTTGCTGTAATACAATAGCATGGGGT
This sequence comes from Arctocebus calabarensis, assembly GCA_963573935.1. Classification (NCBI taxonomy): domain Eukaryota; kingdom Metazoa; phylum Chordata; class Mammalia; order Primates; family Lorisidae; genus Arctocebus; species Arctocebus calabarensis. Next base: position 1,983 of record CAUYON010189412.1, on the reverse strand, counting down.
TTCAAACATAGACCATTGAGGTGATCTGGTACAAGTAGTGAATTATTTTCTGTTCCTTATTTTAAATCTAATTTTTACCACTACTTTATTCAAGGAGTGTATATCAGAAGCCAAAAGCCAGCTAAAATAGTTCCTGCATGAAGTTTATATCAAAGGCGAGATACCATCTGGATCAGGTATGTAGGTGATTCCTCCATCTTCACCTGATATCACATAGCAAAATCTAGGGACAAAATCACTTGGGGAAGACTATGCAAAATGAAAAGTTTTGGCTAAGTTTAGCATAGGTATGAATCTAGACCCTTAACTCCTTATTCCAGTACAGGCACAGAGAAGAGGAAACGTGAAAACATTGCTCTCCTAATTTATAGCTGTCGTATGAATGGTATAACCCAACTATAGCACAAGAATATAGGGAAAGGGTAGGGAGGGGAGAGGGAAGGTTGGGGTGGAAGGAGGGTAATTGTGGGGCCACACCTACGGTGCATCTTAGAAGGGTACAGACGAACCTTGCTAAATGCAGAATACAAATGTCTTTATATAATAATGGAGAAATTGCCAGGAAGGCTTTGTTAATCAGTTTGATGAAAATAGTTAAGATTGTATATGAAACCAGCACATTGTACCCTTTAATTGCACTATTGTACACAGCTATGATTTAATGATAAATTAAAAACAGAAAACATTGCTCTCCTTTCTTCCAGTGCTTACCAAAGTTAAAGTTCCTAGAGGTGGAAGCAAAGCTCAAGATATCTACTATTATTTTTAGAACATATCCATCTGAAGTATTTCATCAGACCACTTCGCCAGTAATATCTGAGTAACAGCCATTGCACTGTTATAGCCTTCATCGCTGAGGTATTGTGTTCTGTGTTTATCAGTCTTTCTCCTGCCCAGGGTGTAAGTTTCTGAAGAGTAAGGAGGATATGGTAATTATTTGTATATTTCTAGTACCTGGAACAGCGCCTGACATGTTGCAGATGCTCAGTACATGCTATAGAAATGAAAAGAGGCTGATCTATAAGATGTGAGAAAGTGAAGAGAGGCTGATCTATCAGGAGTGAGAAAGTGAAGAAAGGCTGGATCTATAAAGAGTGAGAAAACATTGGGAATGCAACAAGCTAGGTGATAGAATATAAAACAGTAACCTAAAGGAGGTTATTTGAGGTAGTTAGAAATCATGCTTCAATAAATAATATGGAGTAGGAAAGGACATATTTGAGAATTTATTAGATGTTCACGGAAGTTGCTTCCAAGGAGATCTGGCCCCGTCATTTATAGGGCCTTTGTTGTTGAGTGGAATACACAAACTTAGAGGCTCCGTTACCCCTGTCTTCACACTCTCCAGCCCTGCAGAGTTCAACTCTTAACCCAAATATCTGTTCAACAAATATTTTGAAGAGTAACCAGTTGAAGGTGTACCAAATTATTAACTTACCTAGGCCTTAAAGATGGAAGACCTACATATGGTTGCTATTTTAAGTCTAAATAAGGTGTTCAGATAACATTGAAGGAAATCCATACTTGTCTTATCTGCTTTACTAGCAACATTCTAAGAAGTTCAAAGTTCACAGCTTTTTGTGTTGTAATAGGGCAGCCATATGGTGGAGGCTGCTTCTCCCTGTTGCCAGTGGGATTGCTGCAGAAACCAGAAATGTTACGACTGAAAACAAATGAATTTCCTCTCATTGTCCCAGTCCTTTTTCATATTAATCATGAAATAGCAGGGAAATGATTTTTAGTTTAGTCAGGAGGGAAGGACATGACATTGAATTCTTTCTTTTGGGGGGGGGGGGCGCTTGCACACTTTTTTTTTTTTCTTTTTTCTTTTTTTTATTGTTTTGAATTCATTGAGGGTAAGAAAACATTTTACAAATTCTGTATTAATCTGGATGAAGGTGGAACACATTCTTCTTAGTAAAGCATCACAAGAATGGAGAAGTAAGACTCCAATGTACTCAATTGTATCATGAAGGCACTAGA
>CAUYON010189408.1:0-15574 GCA_963573935.1 Arctocebus calabarensis | reverse complement strand
ACATTGTATATTGAAGCATTACCCTGAACCCCATAAATGCATCAATGTACAAAGTTATGATTTAATAAAAAACAATTAAAAAAAGAATAAATAATATAAGACGAATGGAAGATATAGTCTTCCTTGCAATAATCATAATTCAGCATATACATTGCAATATTCGTAATTCAGGTATGCATTGGATTGAGGGAATATAAAACACAAGTTAAGTAAGAAAATGGCATAAAGTTAAGCTTTGGGATTTTGAGCAATATCAGGCTGTAAAATGAACACAGAGAAGTTCTCTGTGCTGCTGTGGATCAGGCGAGGAACCGGTGACACGTGATGCTGTCTCCCCACAGACCTGCGATAGCTGACACCTGGTACTCGCTCTCCTACCTTTACTACAGTGCCGTGGGCTGCCTGGGATGCATCATTGCAGGGGTGATCATCAGCTTCATAACAGGTTGGTTATTCTTCCCTATGGGGCCAAAGGAGACATGGGCTAGTCCCTGCATCAGTGAACTAGGTGGTTGGCTTTTGGCTTGATTTCAGGTGTATCACAAAATGCCTTCTTACCAGAGAGATATGTCTACTTTCCCTAGGGTGACATACAAAAACATCTCCCTACTGATCTACATGTATGATCATTAATAGTCAATATATTAAGATATCTCCCATATATTATGAAAAGCAAATAAGATGCTTTTACTGACAATGTGACAGCCAGAGGCCTGAGTATGAAATATACTCTGTAGTACATGTATAATCATCAAAAACAAGGTTTAACTCTTCGGAGTGGTACTTTTCCCTTGTCTCAGTCAGAGACTAGTTTTCCCCTCCACCTTCGTACTATCTCGTGATGTCAGCCTTTGCTAACTTACTAGAAAAGCAGAGAGGAGTCTTGCTACTGCTTTTGTCCATATTGTCCTTGGGAGGCCACTCCTATTGTGTCCTGGAGTTCTCGTCATTGAGCAGCTTCCCCATAATCCACTTCCGATGCCAGTGTTTATGAGCCCACTTTGTGCCCTAGTCTCTCAGAGGATTCGGTGTTCTTTTCGTGTCAAAGCCCATGAGGGAGTGGTAGTGGTGGTGCGAATGGGATGAAATAGTTACACCCTGTACTCCTGATGGGCCATGCAATTCAGCTGAATAAGTTATTAAAATATTCTACTTTTCCATTTCCATTATATGCCCATGAACAAGGGCAGTCAATATTCCCACTCAACAGATAACCTGAATGGCAGCCTTTCTGGTGAGGGTGTACGAGGAACACTATGGGACAGCTCCAAAGCCTCCTGTCTTGGGCATGATGTCACTAGCCATTCACTTAAATTAAAGAAGATCTTGGATACGATAAAATAGAAAATGAATTTTATAACCCCAGTGTTCGATGTAATAACAACTATCCAAATATTTTTAATTATGGACCTCGTGTCAAACTAAAGATTACTTACTAATTTTGTTTAGATTTTGCCTTAGGACCCTGAAAACTGTGGAGGCTTCCTTAATGCTAGTGGGTCACAACTTGGGGTATCAGTGCAGTGACCAGTTACCAGGTAGACGAGAGCCAAAGTTTCGGCTGCCTCAATATTTCCTTCCAAAGCAGGACGAAGTCCTGTGCCTTGCCAATTTGTTCATTTTCCAGATATGCATCAGAGTTGGCATGTTCCCGTGTTAAGGCAGCAGCACTTATGTTACATCTGGATTGAAAACGCTTTGGCATCTTGAGCATGAACATCTGTCCTGGTATCAATCCCTATATTTTCCTCTTCTCTAAATGACTTATGTCTTAGTAAAATATCCTCAAAACCAAAATCAGACACTGTTTGACTGCTTCAACGTCTCTGGAAACATTAGTGAACTTGGCCGTAATGTGTCCTGGCCTGCTGGTATCTGTCCTCCAAGTAAGGTCCTAGTGATAACCGAATGCCTTCAGGTTCTGTCACTATGGAACTTTCACAAACCTTCATAATACCCCCTGAGTTCTTTAAAAATGTTATAAAATGTTTAAATGGAGAATAGTGCCAGCAAGGATGTGTAGACACCTGTCATGGGCCTACTCTTCTTGTGTCATGTTTTATCTTGATCTTGCTTGGTCTTAAGAGGTGATGATTTCAATTTTGCTTCCTCCCGATAGAGTAGTACTTCAAAGATGTGTTACTTATATATGTCAGAGTATAGCAGTTCGTACTCATCTGAATCTTACCAATTATTTTTCGTCATTTATCACAAAGCTGCAGGTCTCAGATATAAAGCATTTACTTCTTAGCCCATTATTTTTATCTTTTAGATCCAGGTTCAAAAACATAAGATTAAATCTGGTTTCCCACTGTTAGTTTTTAACTTTATAGAAACACACCATCCTCTTTCCCTTATTATTGACTATGGCTGATTCACTCTGCAGAGTCAGAGTTGGATAGTTGCAACAAAGAGCTTCTGACCTTTCTGGCCAACAAAGCCTAAAATATTTACTATCTAGGCCTTAAAAGGAGAAAGAATGATCTAATCCTGGTCTTAGATCATTGACATTGTCAGAAAAATTTACTTTGTCAATAGATAGGAATTGGGAAGGTCTAATCATCATCTAACATGATGATTTAATATAGCTCAATTGTCATCTAGATTTCAGTTTGCTGCCGAGAAACCTAATGCAATTCTGATTTCAGATTCTTGTATGTGACCTACCTTCCTCCTCTCTCTCCACTGTCATACAAAGATAACACATAGACACATACACACTTTTCTCTGCTGGAACTTCATGGAATTTTTATTCCTAGGGTTCTTAAATTTTATGCTCCCCACTAAATCCTTTCCACTCCTATCCTGGCTTTGCTGACTTGCAATTTAAGCCTGTGTCTCTTATTCGGGGCTCCCACACTGGTGTTTGTGCCTTGAGGAAGGGTGTCCAGTAGAAGGGACAAGTAGGGAATGGATTCTATTACAGGCTGCACTTCTGCAAGTGGAATTAGTACTTGGTCATTAGGTCAGAGCTTGGGAACCTTCTTCAAATTCACCCAAACTTGCTACTACTATTGCAAGTATTACTACTTGCTATTTTTCTTTTCAAGCTTCAACTCATTTTTTTTTTCCTTAGGAAAAAAACAACTCTTTCTCTGTAGGAAATGGTATTACTTTCTCCTTTTTCACATAATATGTCCATAGTCCCATAGTCTTGTGACAAACCTGGTTTCAACCAGTTTTCTCAACAAGTCATTGATATTCAACCTCCATGGTCTTGCTCATAAAAGGGACTGTAAACTCACAGTTGAGGAGCTTCCAGTTCGAGAATCTGAGTTGCATTTTCATTTTAAACTTTTCTGCTTCTGAAAATGACAGCCTTCTGCTTTTTTTTTTTACTATCTACTATCTCCCAAAGTAATTTTTTTTTCATAGAAGGAAGCAATCTAAATCCATATGAAGCAGAGTTCTTTCCTTCTTAGCAAATCTCAGGTCCTGTTCTTAGAGATAATAGATATACATTGTCTGTTGGAGTGTTTGATACTTTTTTTGATCCACTCAGATACAAAAGTTATCTCTGTTTGAAACTCTGAAAGTGGTTTTGTCCCAAAATAATATCTGATTCTTAAATTCTAATTCAGAGTTTCTCTTGCATAGAAGTTTGAGGTTTTATAATCACTCCTTCCCCATCCACACATAGACGCATACGAAGGCAAATGTTGAGTTATAGGTGCTAAGATCACATATGTTGCCATCATTTACTAGAGCATAGAAAAGGTAATCATTTTCTTATCCATTAAATGAGAATAATGACACCTTCCTACTTCTTGAAATCAAAGACAAACTATGTACAATGTTTGTCTCCTATGTAGGAGATACTCACTGATCAATATTTTTAATAGTAATAGTAGAATTCTCTTTGGTCAAACTTTTTTTTGTCTGGGAGATATAATACCAGGGAATATATTAAATATATTACTTTAATTTCAATTTGAAACTTCAAGAATCTACATTTTTTTGTTGTTGTTATTTGATTCTAGAAAGAAATTTGAGAAAAAGTTTGTGGATGGACACAGTGTCGGGCACATAGGGAGGAAGTTAATCAGTTGTGTAACCAGTGGTCCAGCACTCCCTCCAGGGATGTTTAAATTAAACTGGCTAAGATTGACTATCAGTGAATAGCCATCATGACGCCAGAATTTGCAAAAGTTCTGGGAGCAGAAACATCAGCTAAATCTTAGTTTAAATGTCAGTGTGAGTCTTGTTCCACTGCAGGATTTGAAAGAATGAGATACTAAACAGGTGTGTTTTAGGGATAGCAAAAGGGGGTGTGAAGAAGGTCTAGAGTACCTGGGAGGAGCATGAGGCTATTACTTGTCCAAGATATCAGGGTGAAAGGAGGAAGAAACAGTAAAAATTCACTTCCTAATTTCACAAATATCAACTTAGATGATCTTGAATATATCTAATTTGGCTAAGAAACGAGAGCTTTGAAAGGAAGAAATTATATAATTCTTGATATCCCTTCTGTTGGCCTATGGAGCATACTAGTAGAGTTTTCCATGACCGATACAGAAAAAAATAAATATGTTTTCTCTGTTTAAATCTGCAGCCATGAACTTGCCTGACCTGACAATTTGTGGATGCTTAAAAACTGACTCCCATCCCTTCTGTCACACAGCCAAGCAATTTCTGTTTGTTAACCAGTCAGGACTTTTTCATCCTCACTCTAAAAAAGAACCTAGTTCTCAGGTTGACAATGTTTACATCCCTGAAGGAAGCCTGCCTGCAACCATCTAATCCATTTCTTATTTTGTTTATAGGTCATGAAAGAGGGGAGAATATTCAACCACTGTTAATTAGGCCAGTTTGCAATTTGTTTTGCTTTTGGTCTAAGAAATACAAAAGACTGTGCTGGTGTGGAGTTCAGCACGACAGTGGGACAGAGGAGGTGAGCTGATGTTTGTGCTTCTCAAATACCTACTATACTGAGTCCCTTTTCACCGAGCATTTGAACCCAGGGTGGGTTTGTGGGGAGGGAAGGCGCTGAGTGTTCCAACTGGAAAGAATCTGGCTTTCAACCACACCAGCTAATTAGTTTTGAACACATAAACATGTTGATAGGTGAAAGTATTTGGGGGCTGAGTTGTTGGCTTTGCAAGCAACCAATTTCCAAAGTTCCTTTTAACCCCTGTGAAGGCAAATTCTTAGAGAAATATAAAAATGAATACTAAAAAGGGTATAGAGTGGGGAGCACAGTCTACTATAATGGTTAAAAGCATAAGCTGTAAGACAGCCTTGGGGTTTATCCAGGTTCCGTGTCTTAGTGTCCTTGAATAAATTACTTAACTTTTCTGAACTTCAGCCTTTCTTATCTGAGAAGTAATGGGGGGTATTACACAGAGCAACAGGGACACAAGCAATGCTAGTTCCATGGAATATAAATATAAAGTTTCACTGAGGGAATTGATAGGCAGAGAAGCAGCAGATACCCCTAACTCTCCAACTCCCCCACCACTCCACAGCTCTCTCTCTCTCCCACCAAAGTGTTTCCAGGTCAGGCAGGACTAGGGACATTAGCGAGTGCTACTGAGGTCTTATCTGCCAAAAATCACCAGGAACAGCCTGCAGCCAGACAGAATTGCTGGCTTGATGCAGTGAACTGGAGAATGCCTCCCTTCCCAAGAAGGAAGATGGGCATGTCTTTTAAAAGGTTCGGGCTCTCGGAAGAGGAAAAGGAAAACAAAGAAAACAAAGCTATCTGGGGCAGCATCAGGCAGTTATCACTCAAAGGGTTCTGTGGAATTTGACAACTGCAGGACACCAGGAGAAGCACTGCTTCCCCCTCATGTTTACAACTGGTCTTATCAGTGACTGTCCTCCCAGTTGGATCAGGGGCAAGAGTGTGATCTTATTTGTTTTATTAGTTCAAACTTATTTTCTCTCTTGTAGTCCCATTTTATTCTTTTAGGACTCTGGGAAAGGGACTCCGAACCCTTGTCACATCACATGTGTTTCTGAGGTGTCGGGGCTGTCCTCCCCGGAAAGCATCCAAAGAGCCTGTGCGTGACATAAATCTGAGTTGACACTTTGACTGGGGCAACTGAAAGCCCCACCTTGGCAGAGGCTCAGAATGGGAGCTTAGGTGCAGATATCTAAAGGGTTTGGAGCTAAAGCGATTAAGGGAAGATCTTTCAATTCAAGGTGCCAATTGGCAAAACTGTGATGCGAATATTTAAAATCGGAGAACTCAGCTGGGTGAGGGTTCTGAAGTCATTCTTTGTGAGTAAACAGTGGTTGATGAGCAAGGAGCTTGCCCCATTGAACAATCTATGCTTTTGAGAAGGGGACTGTTGATCCGGGTGGCCAATTTGTTACTTTGGTGAGAAGACATCTGGTTATATCTTATTGTTATATTATTGTTTGTATATATATAGTTTTTATCTGTAAATTTTGAGGAAGTTCTAGAAACAATAGATCCAATTATTTATTGGTTTACATCCTCATCTTCTTGGGAAAGAATTTCCTGGAATAAATTCTGTTGATGCAGGCAGCTTCTGTTTTCAAGGCAGAGTTGAGAGTAGGAGGAAATAGTGTGTCACTGTTGGGCTCCTTTGCTAAAAAATAATGTTGAACAGTCTCCAGAAGAATTTGCATGCAGGTGCCCCAGTTATCAAGAGACATTGCTATTCATGGGTTGGAAGTTGGCCACCACCATTGGAGACACAGGCATTAATACTATCTTCCAGTCTTCCTGTAAGGCATTAATACTATCTCACAGGATTTCTGTAGTCTATGGGAGATGTATAAAGTTCTTCATGCAACATAACATATTGTAAATGATCAATAAATCATTCTTTTTGTGGTATCATTAGAAATCGGGCCTATAAGGATTATCAGAGTTATCAATTAGGAAGTGTCTTGGGTCAGAGTTATTTGTACTTCTTTTGTACTTATGTATCCTTTTGGAAGGGAAGGCTAAGTGAGATTCCTTCCTTTTTACTCGAGATACATCAAGACGGTCTTGTTACTATGTGATTTTTCATTTTCCTCAGGAAAACCTTGAGAATGGCAGCGCCTGGAAACAAGGAGCTGAATCTGTTTTACAGAACGGACTCAGAAGAGAAAGCCTGGGCCATGTTCCAGGCTATGATCCTAAGGACAAAAGCTACAAAAATATGGCATTCCAGATTACTCCTTTTTAAGACAATCGATATACGCACGTGCGCACACACATACTCCACTTACCTGTTTTTTAGTAAACTTGGGTAGTCGCCATTGCTAGAAGACACGGATGTCTAGTGTCTATTTATACCTACTTCTAACTACAAACCAAATGGCTGTTTCTCAGGATATTCCTCAAAAAACCTCAAGTTTCAGGTTACAAAAACATCCTGGCCCTAACATTCCTGACTGCTTCCTTCTTGAATACATTGTGGCTGGATATCATCACCCCGCAAGGAACCACATCTCTTTGCTTCGTGTCTTGTTAAATTTCAGAGTCTTCATGTTCCTAGTTTTTCAACCATCAAAATATACTGGAATTTAGAGGCAGAAAGGGAATATGAGTGTTAAGTGCTCCTCTGCTGCTATTTTTAAACAGGTGAATGGCATTCACCCCCAACATCGAACCTCACATGTATGTAGACACATTTCATGCACCTGCCGTGATGCTCCCCCCAATCCTGCAGCTGCAATTGGAACACTTAACAGCTGTCAAAATCCCCTCATTGATACTGTTAGGCCCCCTGCCAGTCATTAACTTTCCTCATTAAGCATTAAACATTATTCTGCTAAGCACAGAGGAGAGACTGGTATATCTGGCTAATGGGAGCAAGTGAGAAAGAACAGAATTTCTAGAAACACTTTTGTGAAGTCTAGAAAAGCTAATTAGGCTGTTGATCTCAGGATTTGCAAGTGAAGGGGTATAATTATTTTCCAAATGATTCTGTACATTTCTACAAATGTATTTGTGCACACACATGCACACACACACATAGTGAACATTGAAATCTGGGCCATACCTCACTGACTTAGTTAATACCTTATGATAGGGATAAAAGAAAAGCAAACAAAAGTAACCCTGAGGATGAAAATTAGATTAACTGTAGGCATTAGATATGTGTGTGTGTATATATATAGTGATATATGTGTGTGTAAACATATGTATGTATATGTAACTTGGAAATCATTTCAAAATTGTTACTTTTCACTTAAAATTGTACAAAATAAAATATGTCATGTAATTTTTCATTTCAGTAAAAATTATTCTAAAAACATTTCACTGGGTCAAAACTTCCCCTAGAGAGTTTTAGGATTCTTGTTCTTTTTGAGACCCCAATTCTCTTAATTGGAACATTACCAGAATACTATAGAACTGAAAGATACTCATATTATCATAAAAACAGCTTTGCCTTCCCCTTCTCAAGTAAAACAAAGTCTATGACATTAGGAGGTGATATTCCCTGAGATTTTAGAGGTCAGTACAGAGATTCCTTCCATTTTTCTTAATTGAACACGCATGAAAATATCCCAGGCTTCAGGCAGAGAGCAGAGGGGAATCCACAGGGAAGCCATCTGCTAAGGGGAATCAAAACCATGTCTGTGGTGTGGGGAAGCAGAAGGGAGCTGTGACGTGCACCACTCACTCATAGAGTCACCTCCTTAGTGACATCATTTCTCTGCCACTTCCCTAGGACCATCAGCTCAGAGTGTGTCAAGGTCACTGGTGCAGTATGGAAGCCGATTGAACTTGTAGCTGTTTATTGAGATGAAACTATGAATGACAACTTCCTAGAATGGCCTAAACTGTGCCAAATTTGATGGCAGCTCCTGTACTTTAATGCCCAATCATAGATATTGGAAAAGTAGAACAGAATGATCTCAATGACTCTTTCACTCAATTTGAATATATTTGTTTTGATGGGATGACATTCTGGTTGTCACTATTTGAGGAACAAAATACAACAGCTGTTGGCGGAGGTGAGGGATTGGAGTTAAATGATGTAGGTCCAAATGTAAGGTCTGACACAAATCTAGATAATTTGGATCATGACTTTTTAAACCTCAATTTATTCACCAATTAAAAGGATTAAAACATTTCCCTATTTAATTGGGTTATTATGAGGATTAACAGAGGTAAATCATATAAAGTGACAAGTCTGTGCAATACATGACAAAAATTAGGTTCACTTTAAGTTGAATTGTTTCACTACTTCTCTTCAGAATTTCTAAGACTATTTATTTTGTTCTAAGACATTAGCTTAGAACAAGGATTGCTGAAATACTTTGAAAATTAGAGATAATAAGATAAATATAAGTGTAAATTAAAAATTATGCCTTGAATTTCCAAACAATAGCTTTTTAATGTCCAAGTTTAAGTAAAATATTATTTCTCAGAGAATACATTTTTAAAGGTTTTTAATTCTTGGAAAAAGAGAAAACTACTGTTATGACCACAAATAAGTTTCTTACTGAAAATGCAATATTCAGACCTCTAATTTACTAAGTATTACATGCAAACCTTGATAAACAGCATCTCAACCTACTTTATAATTCAATGCATATTTAAAAGCAACTGTGATACTCTGAACAGCAAAAGAAGGGAAAGCTTTTTCCTTTGTTTAATTTAAGTAATATTGCCAAATATTAATTTTACTATTTTGTGACTTTATGGGATTCTAACATTCTATTTTAAAGAGAAACAAAAGAAAAAACTTCAGGCTTTCGAACAGTATTTAAACAGAATATTATTGAAATATATTTATTCTATTGTAATCTTAATCAAATTATTTTACAAGAGTGTCTTGTAGAAAAAAATAGGAGTGTCTCTCTATAATTATTCCCTTAGAAATAAATTGCTTAAAAACTACATAAATTATAGCTGTATATGTGTATTTGTGTATATATAAAAATATACAATATATATATTATATCTATATAATATATATAGATATAAATATATATATATATATATATTTTTTTTTTGCAGTTTGGGGCCAGGGCTGGGTTTGAACCTGCCACCTCTGATATAAGGGGCCGCACCCTACTCCTTGAGCCACAGGCACTGCCCAGTGTATATTTGTATATTTAAAAGTCTCATAAGCTTAATTTTATATTGCAAATTAGTTAGATTTATTCTTGTTAACTACTTTTATCCAACATTAATAACCTTATAGTATGCTCTATTTCCAAACAAATAAATTTCAATGGATATCGTCAATAGTATAAATTATACTGGTGCAAAACTATACAAAGTATAATTCATCATTGTTATTAAATCACCTAATTGGTTATTTTTAATATATATTTCTTGCAAAGAGTTAATACTATAATTTCTTCTGTTCTAATCACTTGATCAAATCAATGTGATTTGTAAACACCTACGAGAATAAAAAACACTCATAAGTAATTTTTCCAATACTGCATTCTGGTGTTTGAAATAGCCACCTTCAGATGACAGAGCTAAGCTTATTAATGTTTGACTTAAGTGTCAGGCTCTCAACACAAATTAGAAAAATAATCTTACACTATGAAAGAAAATATTCATTGAGAATGACATTTCTACCAGTAGGAAATTTAATATGAAGTTTTTATATTTCCAAAATTTTATGAAGCTTTATAATTTTAGTACCCTGTAATACATTTAAATTTAACATTATGTTTATATAACGCATTAACATCAGGGAAAATACCTATAAATGAGTATAGATTATAATTAAGATATATTATTATTTTACTTCTTTGAAAAATAAGTTCTGATTGTAGTACATTGGAATGATCAATGTGAATATTCTGCACAAGGTTAGGAGTGGGATGGAAGATAATCATCTGCCCTAAAATCTTTTATCTAAACTTTATAGATTAAGGCAAGTTTACCAGATAACCAAGTAAACATATGTCAAATTAAGGTTTTCTCTATTATAAATAACATGACTTCCTTTTAAGTAGTATGTCAGATAGTGCCTGTAATGTTCACCTACCCAGTGCTACACATACACACACACACGGAGAAGTAAAAATGTCAAGAATTTTATAACTTAATAAAATAGGTTACCTTAAATAAAGAAACATGATATGCTATGTATAATGGTGATATCTTCTGTGGATCTTAATTTACCTGTCCTCCGGAATTTTCAGAAAACCTTCATCGGTGTCTTAAGATATAAAAGCAAATGTGTACACAGGTGCTTAGAACACCTACTTTCAATGTAAGAATCTACTTTTGACATATTTTAGAAGCTAAAAGTAATTTCTTGTAGTTGAATGCCCTAATATAATTGCCATGTATGGAAATTAATTGGAAATCCCTAAACTGCTTTTTTTATAAAAAAAATGGCAGTATAATATAATTATGCTGAATTTGTAGACCAGCAGGCAATGTTATTAACTGATTTGGAATACACAGGGTAGCCATAAAGTGCATTTAAAATAGTGTGAAATTTAAAACTGGACATGAGCCTTATGGCCACCCTGTATATTACAAACGTTTACGTATCTTTTTTATTCACTACTTTTAATAATGCTGACATATAGACCATTTTCATAAAACTTGATTCAGCCTATTTTAACAGCCTCTTTTCTCACTTACAGAAGGGAATCAAGAAACGTACACTGGGTGAAATGTCCTGAGACACTGGAAGGAATGTTTAATGATTAACAATACTTAATCCACAGCTTTTTTCTAAAAGATTTGCTGGGAACTGTATACTCTAAAAAGAAAAATGAAATCAATATTTATAATCATCTATCTAAATCTATGGTGGCAACTCAATTTCTTCCATGGAGAATGAAATGATTGGAGAAACCCACTCTATTTCCTTTGGTCGTTCACAAATTCTTTTTTCAATTAGAGGACTATAATGGTTTTTTCTTATCTGGAAAAATATAACATGGAGGCCAATGGACACAAATTCTCAGACAACAGAATTGTGTGTCCTTTTAAGGGCATATTCAGTTTCAACACTGAAAATGACTGTTTGGCCAGAGTTGTTACCTAAATGAAAGCTTACCAGATCTAGCTTTATAAATCTTAAAATAGATTTAAATAAAGGGAGGTAAAATTCTTCATTTCTTCTGAGGGTTAAGAGTGACCTAAACCGAAACCAGCAGTTCGTTTTTTATTCAGAGAGAAGGCAGGATGATTCTCAGCAGGGATTTCAGCAGGTTCTGCAATACAGATGTTCTGCTTAGGTAGAAAATCTATACACATTATCTCCACCATTTTCCAAACGTTGTTTCTAAAATTATCTTTGACATCAGATTTTTCTGCCCACGCAGTCTCTTTTCTCATGAAAGAAGGAAATCAAGAAAAATGAATGAGGTAAAAATCACTGGGAGAAGTCCATTCATTCTACTTGATGGAAAACATACTGAGGACCAGATGCTACGGCTCACGCCTATAATCCCAGCACTCTGGGAGACTGAGGCAAGTGGCTTGCCTGAATTTGAGACCAGCCTAAGTAACAAAGAGACCCATCTCTAAAAATAGCTGGGCATTGTGGCAGGTCCCTGTCGTCCCAGCTACTCAGGACACTGAGGCAAGAGAATCACTTGAGCCCAAGAGTTTGAGTTTTCTGTGAGCTGACACCACTGCACTCTACAGAAGGTGACAAAGTGAAACTCTGTCTCAAAAAAAAAAAAAGTAGTAGAAGAAAAGAAAACATTAAATTTGGCCTAAAGAATTTACTGGCAAAGTTGAATTGCATGTACCATGATTGCAATGGTACTCAGGCAGCTTGTGTACCCCCAGGGGACTACCACCAACATGGCAACTGTTTTTGTTGGGAATATCTAAATAGATCTCATAAGAATTTGTTTTTCAATTAACAATTTGGAAAGTTCTCAAAGGAGAACAGAGACAATGTTTTTTTTCCATAAAGAATGAATTAAGATGGGAAAATATTCTGAGAAAGTCAATACATGTCTGTGCTGAAAAATCTCACTGGCAGCTTTCTTAGGAAAAGACTGAAAGTGGTATCCTATACAGCTGTTTAGCATAAGGGTTCCCACCTCAGGGCAGCTGAACGTGGTCGCTCTAAAGAGAATTGTACAGAGAAGCACATGCTGGTCAAGGCAGTAAGATTGAGTATATAGG
Organism: Arctocebus calabarensis; assembly: GCA_963573935.1. Lineage (NCBI taxonomy): Eukaryota > Metazoa > Chordata > Mammalia > Primates > Lorisidae > Arctocebus > Arctocebus calabarensis. The sequence goes on along the minus strand of CAUYON010189408.1, from coordinate 2,538 downwards.
CTTCTTCTTATTGAGGGCAAACTTTGATAGTACCAGAAATTGGATCTGGTCTCATGAGAATCTTCTTTGCCATACCTCTCTCCTTTCATTTTTAACTCCTGCTAAAGATGCCTTGATGTGGATGTGAGTAGGATGCAGGAGTTTCTGGAGGGCATACCATCTCCAGAAACAAGCCAGCAAATACGGTGTGTTTTTCAGCTTAAGCTGGATGGCAAGTTCAGTGGAAGGTAATTCATCATCACTAAAAGACATCAGTTCTAGTTAGCAGGAACTTGGGCTGCTCAACAATTCAAGCCAGGCCTCTTTGCCTACTTGCCCTGGCAATCAGTGGAGGCCCCTTTGCTGTCTATGGTGAGTGTGTCCTGTTTTGTAAGTTTTCTTACTCTGTAAGTCCACCTTTCTCTTCCTCAATAAACTTTGTTTCATGTTCACAAAAAGAAAAAAAAATGATTCAAGCTAAAACTCAATTAAGCTCTCCTTTGGCTTAGGTATTGCTGCCATATTTCATTTTGAATAGAAATGCCAATAGGGAAATGCTTGCCTTTCCATAGACTCTGATTTCTTCAGGCCATTCCTAAAAGATTCTCTTCTGAGCTACTAAGAATACCAGTAGTGAGATTAGATGTTAACCAGTTCCCTGGGCAAACACTATCCCCCGAGGTTATAATACCATGATTTGGGGGAAACGTAAGTGGAAATATCTGATCACTGTGGTAGGACTGAGTTGGGTATGTCTGATGGATACTGAGTGCTCACTGATTGTTACACAGAAAGTATGACCGCTGTGTGAGGCTTTCTTTGTGTGTACTCACACTCACGTACACCTGGACTTACGTTTACTTTCCTCCAATTGACAAGGCTGGTCAATCTAGCCCTATCAGTTAAGCCTGGAGTTCCCAACCCCGGGGCTGTGGACCAGTGTGGGTCTGTGGCCTGTAGGAACTGCAGAAGTGAGAGGCAGGGGGGTGAGGAAGTGAAGCAACATCTGTATTTCTAACCATTCTCCCTTTCTCATCACTGGCATCACCACCTGAGCTATGTCTCCTGTCAGATCCCACTCCTCCTCCACCTGCTGTGGAAAAATTGTCTTCCGTGAAATGGGTCTCTGGTGCCAAAAAGGTTGGAGATGGCTGATTAAGTAACCCTGTACATAACCGCTTAGACCATCAAGGCAGAAAGAAAAGAGAAGAGAAGAGAAGAGAAGAGAAGAGAAGAGAAGAGAAGAGAAGAGAAGAGAAGAGAAGAGAAGGAAAGAGAAGAGAAGAGAAGGAAAGAGAGAGGGAAGAGAGAGGGAAGGAGAGATAGGTAGACTTACAGAGTAAGAAAGCTTACAAAGCAGGGAGGGAGGGAAGGAAGGAGGAAGGAAGGAGGAAGGAAGGAGGAAGAAAGGTGGAAGGAAGGAGGGAAGGAAGGAAGGCAAATGGGCAAGTTGTAGTCTCTTGCTCACAGTTGGTTGTGGTGTGCCTGAGGCTCCTCCCTTCCTTGGGATGTGCTGGTTTTGGTGCTAAAATGCCTGTCCCAGGGAGATTTTTGATGGCAATTGCTAGAGCCAGCATAAATGTGAAAAAAAGAAAGTGCTTCTTTGTGGAGTAAGCATTATTACCCTCACAAGAAAGAGTCCAACTTCCTTTCCCATCTGCTTCTAGCATAAAGCATTATTAGGATCAGTGAGGTATCCTATCTGCTCTTGAATTGCAAATGAATTGAAGACCATATTATTATTATTGTAGATGATAAAAAGTCAAAGCTCTTTAAGGGTGAGGTAAGGGGCCTGTAATAATAAGAAACTATTACCTCATAGAGCAGAAGAGTGAGTAATTCCTTCCCTCCCCATACACAGTCAGCAAATCCCAATGTAATATTCATAAAACAAGCGGAATTGAGTTTAACATGCAAATGATAAGAAAAATACCATATCAAATGATAATTTATTGAGTGAAAAAGTTTCCTGTTCATTCCATTATACAATAAATTGTGCCAAGATTCATTTGGAAAGAATGTGCAGCATTCAGAAGTTGTGTCTCATCATGCAGTCACTCAGCAGTGTTTTATCTTAGAAGTGCGTGCACAGACTCAGACAGCGACAAACGATTTCAGCGATGATCTAGAGTGATTTTCCATACATTGTACTATGTAAGCTTTTCATCTCGGAACAACTTGTCAAGGCAGACAGCATGCACATACCTATTCATTGTGTACATATTTGCTTGAGTAGACAAGTTAGAATATGAAAATATATAAGCAGCATTCATGTAATACAGAATTCCTGAGAATCGTGTGTGCTATAAATCTTTGAGAAATCATTTGTATTCATATAAAAACCATGATAGAAAACATTTCTCCCAACTGAAGCAGAATGACCTAAAACTGACCTAGGGCAAGGCCCTGCTAGGATTTTACAAGTCAACAGTGATGAAGGCATAGCTGGATTCCACTGCATGGTTTCACAAGGGAAACATTTCGGGTAATTGACTGTTTTTTCATTTTTCACCTCTGTTTCAAAAATGTTGGAGAAGGCATCGTCTAAATTAATGTATT
>CAUYON010189406.1:0-20196 GCA_963573935.1 Arctocebus calabarensis | reverse complement strand
GAAATATTTTGATCGTACTGTTAGCCTTCATGGCATTTTCTTGATCACTATGTAAAGACATTGATACTCTACCTTTAATAAGTTTCACCAGTACCCTGCTAAGATGCACCGTAGGTGTGTTCCCACTAATTGCCCTCCCTCTACCCATCCTCCCCTTTTTAAAGCAATGATGTGTGTCAGCCACACGTCAGTGATCCAGTTATTATTTTTGGGGCCCTAATTTGCAACTTTTGGTTTGGATCCAGTTTAGAGACTAGCAGATGTTACAGTAAGAGGAAACCCAGGTCAGAAGAGCTGTGTCAAATTGGGCAAGTCAAATAATTAGCATTAACCTCACTCCTCTTGTCTATGAGAAAGAATAAGCTAAAGTATGAAGAAGTACACATATCAGATAATTGTTATAACTTTATAAATACAATAAAATCTTATGTAAAAATTAAATTTGTGTCTGCTGTTAATTTCTATATTGGAACTTAAAAATACATAGTTTGTTAGGACTTTATTTCTGTCATTTAACTATAACTTGCTAATTCTATCTAGTTTTTCTGGTTTGAGATGCTCCGTGTTGAACATTGGTGGAATCATGCTTTTATTCCACCAGTGGAAGGGGGGAGGCCAGTGCCTTCCTAGTGCCTTTCACACACTATTGGCTTGTTCTCAATTTTGAAATGTTGATTTGCTTACAGTTGGTTTAGGTGAACATAAAAGCACTACTCCTGTATCACTAAACTTCTATTTCTGTTTAGTGCTGTAAGACTCCAATGTCTTTGGACACTGAGAACTAATATTTCTCTAATGATATTGCTACTTAGGGAGATTTTTATTTCTTTGGTCTATGGAGTGTCTAATCTGTCTGAAACAATACATTGTGCTCTAAAAGGTTAGGTATACTTTTCATTAAGGTGTATTTTATTTTGTTTCTTTTGGACAGTTCTTTTATAAAAAAGAATAGTCAGTAGCATAAAATATACTTACAGTGAAATATTTAGAGCTTGAATTAATATGGTCTTCTAAAACGCCCCCTCTAAAACAAATTAATTAAAAATGCCAATTAAATCACTTTCCCCTGATAATCACATTGTTTCTCTGGAAAACAGAGAATATATCTGTTTGTCCATTTTTCTGAGTTGTGCAAACCCCATGGTTGAATTTTTCCCAGTGCTTTCAATTGGAATTGAAATCCAGTGACCAAGTGAATTGGTGCAATTCTCTGGAAAAAAGCAAGCAAAATTATTTTCTAACTCAGTGATCCTCACACAGTGATCTTTATATATCAAAGTATATTTAAAAAATTTGAATTATTTGAATAATCATCTCAGATTTACTCCTAAATTTACTTGGGAACATCTCACATTTTTACATTTCTTTTATGCCATTCTGCCAGTATTCTGGGGAGCACTGTGTTTCTTGCATAAAATTCTGAAGCCAATGTGCAGACAGTTCCTACCTCTCATTTAAAAGTGTCTTTCTTTACTGATTTTAGAATACTTGCATGTAGTCAGGAGTATTTCTGTTCATCAGCGCATTATATTTTGCTAGATGTATAATCTGTATTGTGAAAAATCTATTTTGGTATGTTAAAACATATAGCAGTTAAATGTGTGTTGGGCTGGATCTGTTTGTCTGTGACCTTGACAAATTGCTTACTGTTTTGGATTTTTTTTCTTCCCCTGCAGATGCATTTTTGTGGGAGCATTTTGAGAATGAATGTTTGTGTATCATTTTGAAATTGCCAAGTGCCACATACAGTAAGTAATATATATTTTTATTTTCCTACTCAATTGTAATCATGAGGAATAAATTTGACAGACAGTCAGAAAAGAACACATTTCTGTTTTCAGTTTTTGATAGTTGTGAATATTAAGGAAAAATGGATACAAAATATTAAATAATGATGAGCTATTTGCTAGTCTGAATTAAGTTGTATAATTTCTAATGAGTGATTTTACTATTGTTCTACATTACCCACAAATAACATTTCTTACTGGTTATTTAAGTGAGACTTTTTCCCTTTTAGTCATAACATGAAAGAACAAAGGAAATATTAGTGATATTGGCCTGTGTTGATATGCAAAATTTAAAATGAAGTATTGAATTAATAATATGTATTAGGATTTTCTGTTGGGCCAGGCATGTTACAAAAGCATTGCCTTATAATTTCTCCAACTCTTTCAAAATTGTTATTTTTTTCTTATTTTATAAATGAGATAAATGAGACCCCAAAAGTTTTAGTATCTTGCTCAATATCTCCCCAGAGTGATTAATCTAGTCTTTGGGTGTAAGACTTTTCATACAATATTGCCTCCACCAGCAACTTTGAACTAAGTTAGATGGCTTGAAATTAGAAGCCTAAATATTTAAGAGTTCAAAGACTTTTTGGTTCTTTCTTTTGGATTTTGCTTCTGCTTCAGCCTTGACTGGCTTACAGACTGAAAACAATGTTGCAGATTACTTTTGTTATTGTCATATTGTTTTCATTTTAAGTGATGCTCTCTAATTCCTGACTTGGACTGATTTGAACTATGAGAAATAAGTAGAAATGTAGACTCCTGAATGAAAGTTTATGAATCTACTTAATTTATTCTTTGATAAAAAAAAGTTTGGAACTAGCATTTTAAAGTTTTCCAAAAGTCTTCTTTTATTCTTTGAAAAACATGATTAAGTGTCATCATATTATGGTAAAGTTGGAAGAGACTATAGACTTATAGAGTCTTAGCATTCATATGCTCAACTGCTTTGTTTAATAATGTGAGAAAGATATGGAGCAGAATTTCAAAATCGAATTTCAAAAAAATGTAGAAGAAATGATGGCAGAATTGGTGGCTAAGGTACCAGCCATGTACACCTGAGCTGGAGGGTTCGAATCCAGCCTGGGCCCGCCAAACCACAATGATGGCTGCAACCAAAAAAATGACCGGGCATTGTGGTGGGCGTCTGTAGTCCCAGCTACTTGGGAGGCAGAGGCAGGAGACTCGCTTGAGCCCAGGAATTGGAGGTTGCTGTGAGCTGTGATGCTACGGCACTCTATCCAGGGTAACAGCTTGAGGCTCTATCTCAAAAATAAAAATAAAAATTAAAAATAAAAACTCAAAAGTCTGTGGTGAAGACACCTATTTACTTTTATATAACCCTGCATTTTCATAGTGGACCTGGGTAACCCCCTCCTTTTTTTGAGGAACCCTTCTGGGACTCTGTAGATGCCATGTGGGTATTTCTCTGAGGGAGGGGATCCTTGACCACACCTTTGGGAATCACTGAGGAGTTTGTTCATAAACTTGAGCTGCTGAAACCCCAGGTAAACTTCATGGAGGCCACTAGGCTAGGGCTGGAAGGAAGAAAATTTGCTCCCGGTGGTGCATTGTAAGGTCAGGAGCCTCCCACCTTGCCCCCTTTAAACTTAAGACCTGACCTTCATAGCTCCTGAGGGAGGCAGGTCCTGGGCCAGACTTTGGCTACCTCTAGTCCCCGTTCTGAACCACTGTTTCTAGGCACCTCCTCCCAAAATGTAATCCCTTTCCCTTCCATTGTGTTCCTGCTTTGTCCATTAAGCTCCCTGCTCCCAAATCATCCCTTTTCTAACTGTCCCTTCTTAGAAGACCAGGGGAGAGTGGGCGGCGCCAGTGGCTCAGTGAGTAGGGCGCCGGCCCCGTATGCTGAGGGTGGCAGGTTCAAACCCCGCCTCGGCCAAACTGCAACAACAAAAAAAAGAAGACCAGGGGAAAGGTGTTCTTGTTATCCTTTTTAACAGCTTAGTTTTTGTTTTATTTTGTTTTTGAGACATAGTCTCACTGTGTCGCCCTGGGTAGAGTGCCGTGGCGTCACAGCTCATAGCAACCTCAAACTCTTTGGCTAAAGGGATACTCTGGCCTCAGCTTCCTAAGTAACTAGGACTACAGGTGCCCGCCACAACGCCTGGCTATTTTTTGTTGCAGTTGTCATTGTTTAGCTAGCCTGGGCTATGTTTGAACCCACCCACCTCGGTGTATGTGTCTGACACTGCAACCACTGTGCTACAGGTGCCAAGAGGCCCCTTTTTAACAACCTAAGAACACATATTGAACTTGAAGATGGTTTGAAAAATCACTGGCTTGGGCAGTGCCTGTGGCTCAAAGGAGTAGGGCGCCAGGCCCATATGCCGGAGGTGGTGGGTTCAAACCCAGCCCCAGCCAAAAACTGCAAAAAAAAAAAAGAAAAAGAAAAATCACTGGCTTAACCTCTTACATTCCTAGAAACACATCCCTTCCTTCTTTGCCCCTGCCCTGGTGCATCTACCCAGGCCTCCCCCACCCATACTACTTGTAGACATGAATACACACAGCAGTGCTGCTATCCAGCAGAGGGACTGACCAGAGCCCTGGCTGCCCTCGCCAGGGGTTCTGCTCTCTTCTCATTGTGCACTGCATTTTGGTTTTTCCTTTAGATTTTCTTCTTCTGCTTCAATTTTTTGAAGCATATCACCTCTGAGGAGTTCTCTGCTCTGAAAATCCAGAGGTAAGCAGAGTCCTGCAGCTCCTGTGCTTTAAGAAGGGCTACTTGCTCCACAGCAGAGGCTTGCTACCTCCTTCCAGCCCTGCTTCCCTGCGTGCTGGCAGGCTGACTGTCCTCTCCCTGCCTTCCCTCTAAGGCCAGGGTGGGGGTCACTGGTGAAGAAAGAAGGTCTTCTATGGGGGAAGTCTGTGTTGGGGGTCAGCTTCAGGTCACATTAGTAGAAAGGCTTTGGGATGGATGAGTGGCCTCTGATGATTAAGCCACAGTGTATGTAGCTGCAGGGAGAAGGCAGCACAAGGACAGGAGGACTCCCAGCTCCCCATGCCCCTGAACTGATTGTTGCCCTCTTTGGACTACTATAGAAGGCATGTCTGCATACTGTGCAGCCCACCACAGTGGAACAGGTCTGCTTCCAACCTGGGAATGCAGCAGTTTAGCTGGCAACTGCCTTAGGACCCCTGTGAGAGTTAATGTCGTTAATGTCTTCTCTGAGTTCATTCATCTTCCTAATCCAAGTATGTTGGGCTAGAGTTGAACTCTTAGGGCACAAACCAATAAGGAGAAGGCAAGCTTTGCTGGCCTCGGAAATCTGTCCCTAAATATCAGACAGAACCAGGTGGGGCGGATCCCAGAAGTGGACCTAGCATTTTGTGACACTCTTTAGGTAGGACCTACCTCCATGAGTTGCCAATGAGTTGGAGCTGTTTTCCAGGGCAAGTGGGGTCGGGGGAACAGTGAGACCCCAGCTAGATCTGGGATTCACCACTCTTAAGTTCTGTTTATAGGAGGAAGAGTTTGCCAGCCCGGGATGCAGGATTCACCCTAGAAGATATCTGCATGCTGAGTGAGTACTGAACCCTAGCGGATTTCCTTTCCTCGGTACATCTTAGTACAGATCACTTAGAAACTGTTTGTTCCAGAAGCTTCTTTTTCCAGCCTTATGGTATGGAAGAGATAGGGGGCTAGTAGTGAGAGAACTTAACATGCTGACCAGTGATGCTGCCTTCTTTCAGGACGAAAGGACCGTGGCAGCACTACCAGCCTTGGCAGTGATTTCTCCCTAGTCATGGAGAGCTCCCCAGGAGCCACTGGAAGCTTCACCTATGAGGCTGTAGAGCTGGTCTCGGCAGGAGCACAGACACAGGCAGCTTGGTGAGGGGCCAGGCTGGGACCACAGTCACACACAGCTCTGGCCCAGAGCTGTCAGCACCAGGGAGCCAAGCTGGAGCCCCAAGAACAAAGGAGGCCCCAACAGAAAGCCTGAGAGCACAACTCCATGCTCCTGCTGTCTCCCCAGGGCCTAAGAGGCCAGCCATCTGGTTGGTGAAGGGCACAGCCTGTGGTGGCCCAGGAGCATAAAGGGCTGGGGCTCCCTGTGGGATGAAGGAGCAATGTACAGACTGGGGCGGGGAGTGGGGGGAGTATTAACCCTTACACGGTTTCCTGGGAGATAGGGGGCCAGTTTGGAAAAAGAAAACAAAAGGTGAGTGTAAGATAACTGGGAATTAGGAACTTGTGTGAGGGTCAACTTTTTTTTTTTTTTTTGAGACTGAGTCTCAGGCTAGAGTGTTACGGCCTTAGTCTAGCTCACAGCAACCTCAAACCCCTGGGTTCAAGCAGTCCTCCTGCCTCAGCCTCCCAAGTAGCGAGGACTGTAGGTTCCCACCACAACACCCAGCTAATTTTTCTATTTTTAGCAGACACAGGTTCTCTTTGCTTAGGCTGGTCTCAAACTCTTAAGTTCAAGGTATCCTCTTGCCTCAGCCTCCCAGAGTGCTAGGATTACAGGTGTGAACCACCATGCCTGGCCAAGAATCACTTTCTAGTATGTACTTTGAGGCCAGTAGACCAGTGTAGTTTGGATGCCACAGTGCTTCCATAAAGACCCAGCCCTTGCCCATGGCCTGAGTGACTATTAAGTGTATGCCCACTCCATGTGGCATTTTCCTAGTAGAAGTAAACACTGTGCCCTGAGATTTAGTAAAGGTGGGCAGAGGGCTTGCCTGGGTGGCCTCTGAGCTCACAGCCCTACTCTTTGTGCTTCAGGAGAAAGAGTCACTCATCCTCTCCACAGAGTGTGCTCTGGAACCGGCCACAACCCTCAGAGGACCGCCTGCCTTCCCACCAGGGGCTGGTTGAAGCCAAATCTTCCAGCTCTTCATCCTCAAACCATTCTGACTTTTTCAGAATGGGTAGCAGTCCCTTGGAGGTCCCCAAACCCAGGTGAGGAGCCCCAAAACCCTTACTGGTAGAAGTGTTTAGCTCTACCCCTTAACAAGCCTGGAGGGTGGGGTTCCAGCACCTGAGCTCGTGTCAGGGTAGTGTTCATTGGCATGTGGCCTGGTGGGCATTGTACCTAGGATACCAGAGGTGAACATGCTTGCAGGTCCACTATTTGGAGGATGGCTTAGTGTTTTGGAACAAAGCAGGAACTGGTTTATATAGTGGTTTGAAACTCTTCCTTCCTGGAGCCCTGGAAAATCTAGGGGAATTCAGGAAGTCAGAAAGTATAGTGGTTACACAATGGGTGGGGAGTCTAGGGTGCTGCCACTTGTTACATCCCAGCCCCCTGTGGATCTCATATTGTGATTGAAGAGACATATCTGGATTCAGAATCCCTTCTGGCTCTCAGAGTTCATGTCTGAGTTGATGGGGCAGTGAGAACATAAAATAACAAGCTAGACTGGATGTGTGTGACTGGGACAAACCTTGGATGACCACACCTCCAAAAGGGGCAGCTCAGCTAGGACAGATGTGTAAGAAGCATGGCATGGTATTCCCTAGAGGGGGTTAAAGCTGTACACTAGGCTAAGGCTTAGGATTAGAAGTGGTCTGGCACTTGGGGAAGACACTTCCTGGCTGCTGTACCATTTTTCCCATTTTATGCTCCCAAGGAAAGAATCCTCTGAATTGCTTTGTTTTCTACAGCTTTGAGAATGTCCAAGGGGTGTCCAGCCTTTTTTTTTTTTTTAACCTCTGCCATATATTGGAAGAAGAGTTGTCTTGGGATGCACATTAAATACACAAACACTAACAAAAGCTGATTAGCAAAAACAAAAAAGCCCATCCATCAATGTTTTCATGAAAGACAACACCACATAAGCAAAGAAATCCCCACAAAATCAGCATACGCCCCACAGGTTGGATAAGCCTAGATCCCTTCTGGAGAGAACAAAACAGTGTGTGACTTATGAGACCTCTAATAAATTCCAGGGAGAAAGGGAAATTTAGAAGAACGGGCATAACCTTTGGAGTCCATCCCAGATTCGAGCCTAACACTGCCACCTGATGTCCACATGACTTGGGGACTCCATTTCCTCCTTGGTAACAAATCTGTTACAAGGAAAAACCTTTTTAAACTTCTGGAACCTCCTCCCATCATCATCATCCTCTGGTTTTTCTCTGGGCAAAGCAGACAGTGAAGGAAGATGGAGCAGATAAGCTGTGGGTGCGTAGCAGCTCCAGACTGCACTCTCCAGAGGGGTCCCTGCACTTAACCTCTCCTGAGCCCTTCAACTCAGAACTTTGTCTTTGAGTGCCAGAGCTGAGTCTATTAACCCAAGACCATAGGCCCTCTGGCCCATGGGAGGTTTGGTAGATGCAGCTAGACAAAGATAGTGCCAGGGAGAAAAGTGTGCTTGTTCCCATTTTCTGGGTGGGGCTGGTGTGCATGCCCGCTGCCCTGTCACCCTTATCTGTCCCTGGTTGTCTCAAGGGCTGCAGTAACACTGCGTGACCCTCACTCTCTGGGCTGTGGCTCTTGCTCATGGTCCCCACCTCCTTTTCTGCCTGCTCAGAGTTGTTGGACACCTAGGAAGGAAATCAGAAAATTGCTCTCATTCTCTGGGTCCTAACTGTCCAAACTTATGGGAGGTATTTTGCTGAGGTAGCACTCGACCCTTTTGCACACTCTAGCTTTTTGTCATCCCCTTCTGCCTTCCATAGGACCCCACTTTCCAGTCTTGTAATAGTTTCTCTCAACTTAACAGCAAATTTCTCCCTGCATCAGGTAGCTGAGATTCTTACAGCTGGTCCAGGATATCCACTAAGGCCCTCTTCTCAGGAGAATAAGGAGAGTTGGGGTTGCGCTGCTGGCCTCAAAGCCCTCTGTGCTGAGGCCTGGCCAAAGCTGGGATAGCTGGACCAAAGTGGGAACAAGGTGGACTGCTGTGAAGTGTTTGATCCTTCTGCTGGTCGGTTCTGGGAATGTCTGCCTGCAGCCAAGCTGGGCTAGCCAGAGGACAGGGCTTTTCTGAATTAGATGCTTGTTAGAGGTTTTGAAAGTCTAAATCATTGGCTCGGTGCCTGTAGCTCAGTGGTTAGGGCACTGGCCACATTTACCAGGGCTGGCGGGTTCAAAGCTGGCCTGGGCCTGCTAAACAACGACAACTACAACAAAAAAATTGCCAGGCGTTGTGGCAGGCACTTGTAATCCCAGCTACTTGGGAAACTGAGGCAAGAGAATCACTTAAGCCCAAGAGTTTGAGGTTGCTGAGAGCTATGACACCACAGCACTCTACCCAGGGTAACATAAACTCTTAAAAAAAAAAGAAAAAGTCTAGATTATTCAGATTTGGAGCATTCTAATTGTGTATTTCCATTAACATTAAAATTAATTTAGTCTCTTTTATCTTGTGCCTGAGGGAACCTTTCATTAGCATTCCTACCTCTTAGGTAACAATAGCCAATCAGGTCTTTAATGTAGAAGGAGAAACTGTAGGAAAAGAAACTCTCCAATAAAGCTATCTGTGACAGCCAGAATTTCCCTCATCATATGAATTCTCTGGGTTTTACATGCTCCAGATTCTACAGGCCTATCACTTTTAAAGCAGGACCTCCCTATAAAAGGAATCTGTGAAGCTTTTAAGTAGAAGGTGTTGTCAGATTGGGAAGAAAGTTCTTTGGGGTGCTGATTCTAGTCCCATACCTCTCATTAAGAAAACTGGTGGCTTTTTAGTTAAAATTATTTTTAAGTTACTTTTGTTTATTTACTTAATTTTTTTTTTTTTTTTTTGGCAGTTTTTGGCCGGGGCTAGGTTTGAACCCGCCACCTCCAGCATATGGGGCCAGTGCCCTACTCCTTTGAGCCACAGGTGCCACCCATAAAACTGGTAGCTTTTTAACATTGGTAGCTGCTACCGCAGCCACTTCTGCTTTCAATTGAGTTGTTTCTGGACCATTATTAAGTCTCTGACCAGCTAACTCAGCACCCATAGCACAGTGGTTACTGTGCCAGCCATATACACCGAAGTTGGCAGGTTTGAACCCAGCCTGGGCCAGCTAACCAACAATGACAACTGCAATAAAAAAAAACAGCTGGGCCTTATGGCAGGCACCTGTAGTCCCAGCTACTAGTAAGGCTGAGGCAAGAGAATCACTTAAGCCTAAGAGTTTGAGGTTGCTGTGAGCTGTGAGGTTATGGCACTCTACCGACGGCAACACAATGAGACTCTGTCTCAGTGCCTGTGGCTCAAGTGGTTAAGGTGCCAGCCACGTACACCTGAGCTGGTGGGTTCAAATCCAGCCCGGGCCCAATGTTGCAGCAGTGACAGCTGCAACCAAAAAAAATAGCAGTGTGTTGTGGCGGGCGCCTATAGTCCCAGCTACTTGGGAGGTGGAGGCAGGAGAATCACTTGAGACCAAGAGTTGGAGGTTGCTGTGAGCTGTGATGCTACAGCACTCTCCAGGGTGACAGCTTGAGGCTCTGTCTCAAAAAAAAAAAAAACTCATCAGCTACAAGGGAAGGGGCAGGACTAAGGCTTTGAGCTCACTTCCTGTTTAGGATGTTGTTTATCTCTGTGTGGCCTTGATCTCTGCTCTGGTGTCAGACGGACCATAGGAGTAGGAGAGTTGCTAGCATAGCATTGTCCATGCCCAAGGAAGGGTGGTGCTACCATGAGCTCAGTTTGAAGCCACACTGCTTGAAGACCACATGAACTTGGCCTAGGGCTGCCTAGCAGCCTGGTTGAGTAGCTAAGCAGTAAGACAGGTACCAACGTCTACTGCCCAGCTAGCTGCTCTTCCCCCAACCACCACTACCACCTGCTAGCTGCTTGTTAAGAGCAGTGATCTCTGTCCCAAGCTGTCTGTAGGAGGCAGAGAAGCTAGACAGCTGGGCAGCACGTAAGGTTCCTGTATTTGATATGTCCTTACATGGGGCCACCACTACAGGGCTAGCTGAAGAGAGAAGTCTGAAGGCAGTGCCAGCTTGAGACCTAGAAGAGAAAAACATGGAGCCCTGAAAGACTTCTCCCTGGGCCGCTACAGGATGCAGACGTCCCTGTTTGAGTTACATGCACACCTGAGCAGTGTTGGAAAAGCTAGACCATTCCTGGTGCTGCTCACTTGAGCAGAGGCACGTGCAAGCATTTGAGGTAGGCTTATGATGGGAGGGAGTAAGTTTGAGTTAGGTGACACTTAGGCCCCCTCAAAGCCTATGATTGTAAGTCTTGGCTCAGACATACTGTGTGTGATCTCAGATGCCACTTGATGACTTTGGATTTCCATTTATCTGTGTGATCAGAAGCATAGACGCGCAACTCCAAGATCCTTCTATCTGTGTACCTCAAGACATCAGCTCTGTCAGATGCTTTCAAGTACAAGTAACAGAAAACACGTCAAACTGGTTTAAACAGTCAGCTCAGTATCTGTGGATCAAACTACATTTTGCACATGGCAAAAATATTCAAACTTACAAATTTAAAAGTATAGTATAACAACTGTTTATAGAACATTACTTTGTATCATGTTATCTAGCCATGGCTTAAAGTATATGGGAGCATGTAGGTAGGTTATATACAAATGTGGTTGATCCTTGAACAACATGGGGTTTAGGGGAGTCAACCTCCAGGCCAAACATCCATTTATAAGTTTTGACTCCCCCAGAACTTACTGTTGACCAGAAGCCTTACTGATAACATAAATAGTTGATTAACACATTTTTTATGTTATATGTAGCAGGGGCTATATTTAACACTAAAGTAAGCTAGAGAAAAGAAAATGTTAAGATAAAATATATTTGCCACTTATTAAGTGGAAGTGAATCATCATTAAAGTCATCGTCCCCATCGTCATGTTGAGTAGGCAGAGGAGAAAGAAAAGGGGTTGGTCTTGCTGTCACAGGGGTGGCAGGGATGGAAGAAAATCCACATGTGCAGTTCAAACCCATGTTCAAAGAGCAGCTGCACGCACCATTTTATATGAGGGACTTGAGCATCTGGGGATTTTGTTACCTGTGAGAGAGTCCTGGAACCAATCCCATGTGGATTCCAGGAGACAGCTGTATATAGAAAAGTTCAATGGAAAATCAGCCTTCAGGTGCAGCCTGAGCAAGGCCCCAGCTCCATTTCACTGTGGTCCCTTCCCTTGCCTCCTTCCACATGCCAGTTTTGTTCTCCAGCCAGCATCCCTAATAGTGGCAGAATGGCTGACAGCAGCTCCTGGGAGGACAGCCTACTTCCTTACTCACATCCAGGGGTCACATGAGTGCCTCTTTTTCTAGTCACTAGCCGCTGTATGCTTTACTCCCTCTGGAGGTGATGCCCCCATGCATCAACTAATCCCCAAGGCCCCTACCCCTCATCCAGCAGGAAGATCAGTGTATCCTCAGCTAGGGCCTTGGTCTAACCTAGGTTTCAGTCATAGCTTTGCTACTTCTAGCTGTATGACTACAAGAAGTCATTTCTCTTATGAGCTCAGTTATTTTATCCCATTTTTTAAAATGAGAAAGATGATTCTGGACCCCATAGGTTTGAGTTTAAATGAGATGATAAAGCAGTATACCTGACACACAGTTTATGCTTTATGCTTTTTATTTATGCTTTTCACAAATGCTTAATAAACCGTAGCTGTGGTTAAAGACCTACCTGTTTGATCAGTCATTTATCTGAGGACTAGGGGGCCTTTATCAGGGCACTAGGCAGATGGTAGGCGGCCAGGTCAGGCGGCCCAACTCAGACCTGTTTATTCTTGCTGAGTTCAGCCACCTCTGCTTGAAATCAGTATTCTTGTACCCCTTTCAGAAAAGACTAGCTGAAAGACACCTGCTGTCAGTTGGTCCTCAGCAGGGTGTCTGGCAGGAGGTGGCAGCCAGTGGGAGTTGCAGCTCTGTCTCTCGGCACTGTCAAGAGGGGCCTGGACAGCATCCAGCTAAGGAAGTGAAACATTGTGGAAAAGCCACTCTCCTGGGAGTCCTAGCCCCCATCCAGGATGTGGACAGATGACCTTTAAAATGTCGTCAGTTCTGCTACTCTCCACTTTTAGTGTTGCTTGGACATATGTTCATTCCTCTTAGTAGACAAGCAGGGAGATAGAGCTCAGACCTCTGATTTTGCTGCTCTGTTTTGGCACTTGAGTGGGAGTACAGGGCAGAAGAGCCTGGGGTCTTATTAAAGCTGGTTGAATCATAGACTGGAAGCTTTTTCCTTCCTTTCATTATGCAGTTGCAGGTCCTTATCCTTGGTGACTCTACTTATAGGTGTCCCCTCTAGGCAGCTAATCCAGATGGTTATTTCTGAGTACCTCTCTGCTTAGCACGGCCCTTTGCTCTCAGACCCAGGAGCTGAATGGTCACTTGGCAGCCTATTCTTTGATGAAGGTTTCACTAGGAAGACTTATTTGTAGACTGTGTACTCATCCATTATACATAATACACTTTCTTAAAATTTTCTGGGTCTACCCAAGATAGCTGTTCACTGAGAGATGCTTCCTGTCCCTTGGGATCACACACCCTGCTGCTCCCTGTGCTGCCTCGTCCATTTAACAGCTACTGTTGCTCCAAGTGTATTTATTGCCTGGTATTTCCTGTTGATATACTGGGGAAGTAAAAGGAAATGACTAGCCAAGGGACCTGGAATCCGTGAGAGGAACCCATCAGTAACTGCAGCCAATTTGTCCTTTCCTCCTCAGTAGTGTTATTCTTTGATAGCCCTGGGGGAGTGGGTTTGGGGCAAGAGAAACGGGTCCATGGCTCCAGCAATGCCTCAACCTACCCAGACTCCACTAGTCAGCACCCCTCCCATTCCCTCAACATTCTTTTTTTTTTTTTTTGAGACAGAGTCGCACTATGTCCCCCTCAATAGAGTGCTGTAGCATCATAGCTCACAGCAACCTCAAGCTCTTGGGCTTAAGCGATTCTCTTGCCTTGGCCTCCCAAGCAGCTGGGACTACAGGCACCCACCACAACACCTGGCTATTTTTTGTTGTTGTAGTTGTCATTGTTGTTTGGCAGGCCCGGGCTGGTTTTGAACCTGCTAGCTCCAGTGTATGAGGCTGGCACCCTATCTCCTAAGTCACAGGTACCTAGCCTCCCTTAACATTATGATTTTTAGCCACTGGTTTCCCACAGACTGCTATACCTGGAAAAGATATCCTACCCTACAGTTTGAACAATAGATGACATTTGTGGAGACAGTGTCTTCTGGCTGATGGCATAGCAAGACCTTGAGGAAGCACAGAGCAGGCTTCTCCTGGGAAGCTCTCTCTTTGATTTATAGACTGCCTGAGCCCAACCAAGTTTCTCTTTCTAGAAATAAAGCATTCCTGCTCTTTGGGGCCCTGGGGGCTTCCATCAGACTACATCCTGGTCTCATCACAGATGCCTACTGTCACATGCTTTCTAGAGTTTACTGGGAATGATGAATGTGGCAAGTCTGTATGTTGCAGGGGGTTCCAATTCATGGCAGCCTTAACATAGAAAGCCATCTGTTTTCCCTGGTCTCTAGGTGGTTCTGTTTCAGGACAAATCTACAGTCATGCTTAGGTTTTAAAATCTCTTTTGCACTCACTAGCTGTAGGATCTCAGGCAAGCGTCAGCCTATCTAGGCTCTGCCATCTCCCCATCTGTAAGATGGGGTTGGTTTTAAAGATCACCAGAGCTTCAGTAGCTGGCCAGCTACACTCACATGCATGACCGCTGCTTGGGATAAGACTGGCCCAGTGACCCGTGGGGTTGGCACCTCAGACTAGGAACCCTTGACTCAAGCCAGCTGGGTGGGCCAAGGTCGGTGAGTAATTTTCTGTGCTCCCCACCCCCCATTCTTCATTCCTATTCCTGAGTCCCTGCCAGAGCACCTTCTGCTGTTCTTGAACTAAAGGGTGAAGCATCAAAGATGATGCACCTCTGGGGACTGGGACTTGGGGTAGCTGATGAAAGGGCCTTGGTTGATGTCTTCCTCCCTCCACTGGCTAGGCTACTGCCCAGGGCAGAGGAGAGGAAGTAATAGCAGATTGCCAGCACAACTTTCCTCTCTCCACCCCACAAACCTCCATCTGAGAAAAGCCTGATGAAGCTGTCAAATTGCCTGCCTGATTCATCCCTTCCCTCTGGGCATAGCTAGTGAGTTTGCTGGGTTGATGTTTTTGAATACAAACTATGGCGCCTAGAAGAAGCTGCCAAAGAAGGAGGGACCTCAGGGCTCCCATCCCCTCACTCTTCAATGTAGGTCACCTTCTCTGTCTTCTCTGATAGGACTTCTGGGTCCCCTGGATTCTGTATTGCCCACCTTCCAAATCTGCATACCGGGGGAACCTGTGGGTGATGCAGCTCCTAGCGGCCCCCAGCCTTGCTTCCTTCCTTTTGGTGGTGTTGAGGTTTTGTCCTTGGAGCCACAGCCACCAGGGCAGTCACACTCTTGCTTTAGTTCTGACTTGCCCCTTACCACTATCAGTGTGCACAAAGCCCCCATCTTCACAGCTGCGCCTACCTCTTCTTTCCCAGTCACTGCATATCCAGCTTTTTTCCCCCACTTTTGGAGAAAGTGGTTGACAGCAGAACCTTGTGGCCCTGGCCCAGGACCACTGCAGTCCCCCACCCCAGGGCCTCCCTGTCAGGCGTGTGACTGACTGTGCATCATTTCCCCTCTCTCTCCTCTCTGACCCAGATCAGTGGACCATTCCCTGCCCGGATCCTCTCTCTCCACAGACTTTGGCAGCTGGCAGATGGTAACGGGCTGTGGCAGTATTCAGGAACGGGCTGTCCTGCACTCAGACTCCTCTCTCCCTTTCAGCTTCCCGGATGAGCTCCCTAACAGTTGTCTGTAAGTGTCTTGCTTGAGAAGGCAGGATGCTCCCCTGCCCATATGAAAAGCTGGTGAGAACTCAGGAGTGCAGTTAGGAATGTGGCAGAGGTGGCCGCAGGGGCTGGTCTGGGATCCCTGCCTCTCCCCTCTCAGCTGCTGGCCCCCTGAGATATGAAGGAGGCCTCTGGGCTGGTCAGGAAGTGTGGAGTGTGTTCTCCCCCATCTCTGAAACCTCTCCAAGGGTGTCTCAGGTGTACCCTACGGGAAAGCTGGCTGAACTATAACTATAGAAGATTTCTATTTCTGTAGAAGCCTTTGCCTGACATGAGAATCCTTTGAAAGCAGAACAGTGGGATAGTGAAGGTGGGTGTATAGTGGAGGCCAGAGCCAAAATGGTGCTGGGTGAGCTAGAGACTGTGTTCCTCCTGAGCTGAACCAAGGGCTACTTGTTGTCCCGAGCTCCTTCATCTTCTGCTTTTGCCTCTAGGCAGGAAAGAGAATTAGATAGGAATGCTAAATCCCAAAGAAACCCTCTTTAAGGCTCTGGTGCTGGGCTTCTAGCTTTTGTAGCACATCTGCCTCACTTAAGTAGCCACCTCTGGGGAATCACCTGCCCCTGCCTGCTCTGCCACTTACTTCATGGAGGTCAGGCAAGGGAGAATCTCTGGCTGCCTGGAAAGGAGGGTATGTTCCTCAGATGTGGTGCCTGCAGGGCCCTTGGCAAGCCTTCCCTTTACCTCTGCACCATGAGCTGGATGACCTTCAGGGGACACAGCACCACCAACACTGATGGGTTAGAGGCAAGGTGCCATGGGGAGTTGGGAATGAAAAGGGGCCCTGAATTCTCAGCTGAAGGCAGACGAGGGCCAGCCAGACCTTGGAATTCCAGATGGTATGGGCCAATGGCACTGGTCCTGGTCCTACAGTGGGAAAGTCACCAAAAGGCTTCTAAGGTCATTGGGCCCGGCAATCTCCTCTGCAGCAAGGCCCCTGGGTCATAAATAAAATCTCTTAGATTTTTGAAGGATCAAAAAAAAAATCATAACTTTCTGTAGGGACTTCCTACTTCAACAAAACTTGCCAGCAGGCCATCTCTGGAGGAAAGATAGCTCTTCCAGCCCCTGCTTGGTGTCACCCTTCACTCACCTGAAACAGGCAACTCTAACCCCAGATCACCCAGCTCAGAACCTACAATTTAGGCCCCCATGCAGCATTTTGAGCTCCTAACCAACCCTCCAGGTCTGGGTGGTTCCCAGAGGAGGGCTGGATTCTCTATGATCTCAAGGCCTCCAAGATAGCAAGGTGGGGTCAGGATCAATTTGTGGTGAAGTCACACATCATGTGGGTTCAGCACTTGAGCTTTATCAGAGAAACTTAGCCTGAATCCTAGTTGCTCTGCTCAGGAGGTGTATGTTGGGGAGGTCAGCCTTGACTGTTCTGAGCCTGTTGTCTGAGAAAGAATGGCACTGTGGTAGCTCCATTGCCTGCTGTGTGTCCTCAGATGGATTCTGTATCCTCTCTTGGCTCCATTTTTCTTCTCTGTAGCAAGTTTGTGGTCTCTCCCCCTTCTGCCTCAGAAATGGAGGCAGTGAAAATCCTTGTATTCATCTTTAAATGGTCTCTGCAAATACAAACTACTTATCTATTTCTCCCACTGGTGCTCTAACAAGAAGCTGAGGGATGTGCACATAGCCTCTCACCTGATTGGAAAGTAAAGACAAGGGAAACAAGTCTCCCAAATGCCAAGAGAGATCTTGAGATGGTCTGTGGTATTACAGGAATCTAGTTTCAGCTATTCCCTTAGAGCTACTTCAAGAGCTATTTGACTTTGGCCCCCGAGCCTTCTGCTGCTTCCTCACACTACTCCTACCAGTCTACTTCACTGGGGTCCTGTCTGTCCTGCCTACATTTACACTGGGATCTTCAGCCAAGCGCGGTGGCTCAACACCTGTCATCCTAGGTGGGTGGATTACCTGAGCTCCCAGGTTCAAGACTAGCCTGAGCAGGGCAGCGCCTATGGCTCAGGGAGTAGGGCACTGGCCCCATATGCTGAGGGTGGCAGATTCAAGCCCCAGCTGAACTGTAAAAAAAAAAAAAACTAGCCTGAGGAAGAGTGAAACCCCGTCTCTAAAAATAGCTGGGAGTTGTGGTGCGTACCTATAGGCCCAGCTACTTGGAAGGCTTAATGAAGAGAATCACTTGAGCCCAATAGTTTGAGGTTGCTGTGAGCTATGATGCAACAGCACTCTACCAAGGGTGACAAAGTGAGACACTGTGTCAAAAAAAAAAAAAAAAAATGGCTGGGATTATTATTTATCATCAGACCTCCATCTGCTCCCTCAAGCCCTGGGTCATTTGGGCCTGGGAATTGGGTACACTTGTACTGCCTCTGACAGAATTACACAGGGATTGGTTACTTGGGAGGAAATTTGGAGTAAGCTCATGGTCATAACTAGTCTTAGTGCTAGGTGGATAGGAATCTATCTGTGGGAGCATCATGCAAGTACCTAACCTTTGAGTCCATAGGTTAGGTAG
Source organism: Arctocebus calabarensis (assembly GCA_963573935.1). Taxonomy (NCBI): domain Eukaryota; kingdom Metazoa; phylum Chordata; class Mammalia; order Primates; family Lorisidae; genus Arctocebus; species Arctocebus calabarensis. Next base: position 2,155 of record CAUYON010189406.1, on the reverse strand, counting down.
GACCAGCCTTGGCCTCTTCTGTTAAAGGCCCTTTGGGGTGTCACACAGCTATGGAATTCACACTTTAATAGGCCTGACTTTGTATGCATTTGTTCACCTTCTTGACTTATAATTCCTGGGTGAGGAGAGAAGAAGGGCTTCCATCTGTGATCAGTATCCATATAGGCTAGGGGAGGTAAGAGGAGATGGAATCAGAACACAGATCCTGCTGGAAAATCCAATGCCCTTTCAGCTATTTGCCTGGAGACCACAGTGACTAAAGGTATAGCTAGAGCTCTGGAGGTGTCCAGTGGGGCACCATGGCCTTGCCAGGGTGCTCATTGAGTTCTTCTAGGGCAAGAGCTTCCTCCCAGTCTGCATCAAGCTCTGCCTTCAAGACCAAGGTCTTTCAACAGCCAAAGCTTGCTGCCAGATTCTGGCGGGAGGTGGTGGTGCGGTTCCTCATTATTGGGTAAAAGAATTATGCCTCAGCTTGTTCTTACTGAGGAGTGGAAGTGAAAGCTTTTGGGACAAATTCCCTTCTCGTTAACTTCCATCCTCGGTCATCACCAAGATAGTTATTTTCCCAACAGAAAGGTCAGTGGCACAATAAAAGTTACGCTTTAAGTGGGAACAGCCTGAGAGATGAGAAGAATGGCTAAAGAGGGGAATAGCACCAAATATTTGGGGCCTGAACCACAAAGGTAGTATGGCCACAGGACAGATGCTGACCTTTTGCAGTCAGAAGCCCAAGGATAGGAAGTGTGGAGAGAATGAGGATGCTGGACCCATGGTAATGTCTTCATTCTTTCCCTCCCTCCACACAGGATTGCAGCCCTAAGCAATCGAGAGACCCGGCTCCAAGAGGTCCGCTCAGCCTTCTTGGCCACTTACAGCAGCACAGTGGGGCTTCGGGCAGTAGCCCCTAGTCCCTCGGGTGCTATCGGGGGTCTGCTGGAGCAATTTGCCCGTGGTGTTGGGCTCCGCGGCACCAGCAGCAATGCCTTGTGAAGCAGCTGACATGTGACAGTTTCCTGCTCCTCACTCACCTGAGCCCTTAGTGGAGTCAAAGCCATTGCCTGGCCAAGGGGGACTCCAGGTTGGGGGCAGTCTCACTACCCCCTTTCTGTCATGCACATAGCAGTCCCAAAGCTGAGCAAGGCCAAGGTTTTCCAACCCCCTGTCTCATGACTGGTGACCACCACCCCCTCTTGTCACTGCCTTCTCCCACCCACCCTTCTTTGCTGGGATTCCTGCCAACTCTCAGAACTGTGTGGAGTTTCCCCGGGACCTTGTGGAGGCCATGACTTCACAAAAGAACTCACCTCCTAATTGTTTCCTGAGGAGGATGGGTCACCTGCACTGAGAATGAGGCAATTTGACACAGATCACAGAATAAAATCAGTCTTTTGGAACAGCCATTCTCTTATATCCTCATTTGGTTACTGCCTTTCTGGAGCAATTTGGAAGATTCCCACAAATTGTCTTTTGTGCTAGACAAAGGTATTAAAGCAAGGGAGGGGGCAGGTGAAACAGGAAGCGAACTAAAGACCTGGCTGTGCCTCTTAACTATTGAGCCTTTTTAGTCCCCTCAGTAAGATGGGGACAGGTCCTCACAAGACTGTTAGGAGTAGTGGTCCTCAAGCAGGCCCTAGTCACCTAAGGAGCCTGTTTGTGCAGATCCTCAGGGCTACCTGAATTTTAGTCTTAGAGTTGGCAAGTATCTTCATTTGGGAATAGGGGTTGAGGGGACCTGCACCTTTAACAGGTTTTTCAGGCAGCATAATCCTGGTACAGGTGACCTGCAGACCTTGCCTAGGGTAGAGGGACTGGTTTCCGAGGCTTTAGAGGTAGCAGTTGGTGCACATGTGTGGTGGGGAGGGCCTGGCTGACCACCACCCTCTTGTACAGTATGACCTGGAGTAGATGGCATCATAAGGGTGCATCCACATCCCTGATACCATAAAGCCAGGTGAGTTCATGAGCAGAGGGCTCTACACCATGCCTTAATAACCACCACTTACTGATTGGATTCTTTTTTTTTTTTATAATTTTATTGAATCATAATTCTGTACATTGGTGCAATCATAGGGCACGATTCATATACATTCAGAAATGTTTTGATCGTACTTTTACAGATAGCCTTCATGGCATTTTCTTGATCACTATATAAAGA
>CAUYON010189405.1:0-33142 GCA_963573935.1 Arctocebus calabarensis | reverse complement strand
CCACACCCAGTGCTGGGAAGGAGCAGCCCTGCCTGGGTGAAGAAGCCCACTCCACCCCCAGTGCAGGGAAGGAGCAGCCCTGACTGGGTGAAGAAGCCCACTCCACCCCCAGTGCAGGGAAGGAGCAGCCCTGACTGGGTGAAGAAGCTCACTCCATCCACAGTGCAGGGAAGGAGCAGCCCTGACTGGGTGAAGAAGCTCACTCCACCCCCAGAGCAGGGGAAGGACTAGCTCTGGCTGAACTAGGCTGCGTCTCTCTTTCTTTAGCTCTTTAAGCCACAGTCCTACTGGGTCAGACTCATTCTTTTTCCTCCTGAGCTGGAGACTCAGATCTCCACTCTGCACTGCAGGAGACGTCAGGCCCCCCATACTCGGCAGTGTCAGGGAGGGCTGCGTCTCTGGTGGGAGGGAGCAGGTAAGGTACAATAGGTTGGGCTACATGGGAGCCTGTCACAGCCCTCCTGGTTTGGGCCACAGGGAAGGTAGAGAGGGCAGGCAGGCTGCAGGTGCAGACACTGTCCCCAGAACACAGCAACTCCACTCCCCAAGGATCGGAGACTGAAAACTCAGAAGGCACTTTGAAGTTCTTCCCTCATCCACCTTTCCCTGGGCCTGTTATTGCTGCTACTCAGGGGAGGCAGCCTCAGGGTCTCATTTGAAGAAGGGTTTCCTTAGTTACAACAGCTGAAAAGGAAACAAAACAAAACATACTGGAAAACTCTTTCAGCCAGTGATGCAACAATGGACTTCACTCTCTTCAAATGATCCCCCAGCACCGTGGGGGTCCCCAGCCCAGCTTTTGATAAACCTTGATCAGTCAAATGTTCAAAGGTCTTCTCTTGCAGGGGCAGAGCCTGGGGTGTGGATTTCCTGAGTTGCTGACTCAGGGCCTGTCAGATGCTTTGAACAGCTCGCCAGACACAAAGCAGAACATAATAAAACCATGTACTCGTGTCTGGAGAAAATCGATCAAGTAGATGTTGTGTGTCTATAAGGGGTCGTGACACCCCCCAAACGACATGTTGAAGTCCTAGCCACTGGTACCTGTGAATGTGGCCTTATTTGGAAGTAGGGTCTTTGCAGGTAGAATCAAGCTAAAATCAGGGCATGGTGGAGGAGGGCAGGCCTGCCAGCGCCCTTAGGAGAAGAAGGAGATTTGGACACAGAGACACAGTTGGGGGGGGGGGGTGGCCGTGTGAAGACAAAGGCCAAGACTGGAGTGATGCTCCAATGGGTGAGGATCACCTGGCACCTCCAGAAGCTGAAAGAATGAGGAAGAATCCTCCACTAGAGGTTTCCGCGGGTCCATGGCGCTACGGACACCTTAATTTTGGATCTGGCCTCCAGAGCTGTGATCGAATAAATTCTGTTATTGCCAATCACTTAGGTTGTGGTACTTTGTTATGGCAGCTCTAGATCAGCACAGTATCCTTTTGCAGAAAATACGTATCCTAATCAAAATGTCACCTGAACAAACCGTCCTTTCCACAAGAGCAGATGCTTCATGGACAGACCCAGACATTTTTCCTGAGAAACTATCAGCCCTAGAGAGTCACTGGGGATAATCACAAACCCCTGGGCTCTGGCTCTGTCTGGGGAGTTGGCAGGATCACATCCCCCACCTCCCACATTGGGCCCTTGCTTTGGCCCTTGAACATGAACAGAAGTGAGATGGGTCATTTCAGGGCAGAAGCTTTCAGAGGTGGCTTTGCCAAGTTGTCTCTTCCCTCTGCTGTGAAGACTGACAGTGTCGAGCTCTGCAGGGGTGCTGATGGTGTGGTTTCTGGTGTGGTCTGGCCACTTTGGTGTGTAATGTCAGAGATATGTAAACACTCATGTTTCTCAATTGTTTGTTACAGCAGCAAAACCTATCCCATCCTGATTAAACAATATGGCTCTGCTATAGAAGTTGAACACACAAAGGCCCAGCTTTCACACAATGATTGGGATATCGCTGCTTTTCAAAGCAAGAGTTAGGTGTTTCTTACCCTGATCACTGGGAAATCTCTGATGACAATCATGGTGCATCTGATTTGAAGGATGGAGCTGCTTAAAAATCATATGGGGCAATTATCACACTCATCCTTATGTAACAAAGACATCAACTTATAAATGCAACTGCTAGAATGTAAGCCCATTATGTTAGGCATAGGGTTGGCTACCCCAAACAAGGGGCCTTGTGGTAGAGTAGTTATGCTTAAGCCAGTCACTCTGCTAGCTGTTCAGGAGAAGCTAGACAGGGGCAGCACTGTGACAATGAAGTGACAACATAATCAAGAAGCTGCTGAATTTTCTTCTGTCTGTTATAGAAAGAGGGCTACCCAGATAATCCAAAAAGAATTTCAAGTCATTAAGATACACATTCAAAAGAAAGAGGCCAGAGCAGAGTCTTGTTTCACGCAGCTCAAAATTATCACCAGATTTGCTGGGTGGCTATTCATGTCATGCTGGCTCTCAGAAAATTGCCAAACTGCAGATGTTAAGCTCATAACTCCTGGCCAATAACCAACTCCTCCCAGAAGTCAGAAGCCATGGTAAGTCAATAAAAGCTGCAAACAATTGGAGGCTCTTATCAGATTTCTCTGAAGATGAAAAAGGATGTCCAAGTGGAGAAGAGCAAAATGATCCGTTCAAACCAGCCCCTGCCCCTCAGGGACAATTACTGGCTGGAGAAACCCAGATTTATAGTGTGTCTGGTAATCTATTAGGCTTAGTAGTTTCAGGGAGAGGAATAAGTAGACGCTTTTAAAATGATACAAAATTCCCTTACTCATATATCTATCAGCAACAATGAGGGAAAACAGGTTGGTACATTCTTTTACCAAATTCAGTCCAGGTCAGCAAACTCCCCTGATCTACTTTGGTATTATTAGTCATAACCCAAATTGGAAAGGCATTCAAATTAGATAATTTGGGGTCAGTTTATCTAAAAGGCAATTTACAATTTTCAAAGGCAAAGGCAGGGAGAATGGCAGCCAGTCACTCACAGTGTGTAGCCTTTGAGCTATTACCACCCAAAGTTCAAGAAGACAACAAGGGGAGAGATGGGATACCCAGGGGCAGGAGCGCAAATCACAGGCGAAGGTCTCTTGTGGGAGAAGCGGCGGGCTTCCACTAGTGCACCCCAGCCATTCTGGCCTCATCTCCTCCTTCCCCAGTGGCCAAACCCAACTGGAAGCCACAGAGCTTGGGTTCCTATGGGGTGATCTGCTCAGGTCAACCTTTGGGGCCCAGAGCATGGTGGAGCAGGGCAGAAGCAGGTGTGGCCCATACATGGCAGGTGCCACCTTCTTCACCTTTTCCAGTGCCCTCCTGTGTTCCATTCTGACTCTGGAATAGCACTCTCCATACTGCCCAAGTGGGGACTGAATATCACTGACCTTACTTGGTCATTGACCCACTTCTGGGAAAGGGGAACAGAGGTCATACCCTAGAGGCACCCACAGGGTTCTAGATGCTCCCTGGGGATCAGGACTTCACCCTGGAAGCCCAAAGGCCCTGCCTTCATTCAGGGATTCTCGAGGTTCTAATCAATGGGGCCGTAGTGGTGCAGGTCTCAGCAGACTGCTCCCAGTGAGCGGCGGGGGCATCAGGCACAGGATGCATGATGGGGAAACAGTCCACAGTCCATCCCTCCAGGAGAAATCTGCCTCCCACTGACACATAAGACATCTTAACCTCCCAGAAATACGACCCGCCATCTCCAGAGACCAGAGGTTTATCCGGTGCTTCTCTCGGAAGGAAGTCCTGGGCAAACACTAATTAGTTCCACCCAGGTTAAAAAGACCTTTCATAGCTCAAAATACTCATCTTAAGAGAGGCAGAAAGATTTTCTAAGGTTAATCTTACAAACTGGGTAATCTTAGACAAGCAACCTAATTTCTCTGAGCTTCAAAGCTCTCCTTTACAAAGCGCAGATAATGTATACCTCAAAGACCAAATGTCTCAAAATAACGCATCAAAGACCCCTGCCCTCGTTGGGCCTGACAAGTGGCGGGCCCCTGACTGAAGTCACTCACTCTCCACCTGCTCTCCTGTGAGGGTAATGGGCGGTGGGTGGCCACTTTTATTAGGAAGTTGATGGGTCTGATTGGAAACAGGGAAGGGGCCTTCTGCTTGCAGGAAAAGTCTATATAAAAGTCACGTGTCAGGAAGTAAGAATGGGTTTGGTGCTCACCTGCAGAGAAAAGACCAAAGGAAGGCAAAGAGGGGATGGGCTGCAGAAAAGGATGACTCAGGATCACAGCAGACCTGCCTTTCTCCTAAGAGCTTCTCAGCCTCCAAATCCTCAACCATTTCACTCACTAATGGATATAAAATTTATTGACTTTTTTGTCCTTTTAATACATTCATATGCTGTGTCTTAACACACTCACAGCACAGTGACCAAGAGGCCCCATTTTGGGTTGACTCTCAGCTCTGCCATGTGCTATGGGGACCGCTGAGTCTCTGTTCTGTCATGTGTGCGATGGAGATAATAATCCTTCTTCACTGATGGGTTATGTGAAGCCAGCGAGTGATCGACAGGCCCCTTACCAGTGTGCCTCATCGCACTCTCCTTCACCACCAACTACACCCTGGGCCCACCCTTGTTTGTCCCCAAGTTCACTTTAGCCCACTCTGTGCTGTGCGTCGGCTCTGGTTACAAAGATGGACACGACAGTCTGCACGTACCATGGCTCAGCGTAGTGGGGCAACTGGACATATAGACGATCTAAGAAGTGAGAAGCTTGGCTCAGCGCCTGTAGCTCAAGTGGCTAAGGCACCAGGCACATACACCAGAGCCGGTGGGTTCGAATCCAGCCTGGGGCTGCCAAACAACAATGACAACTACAACCAAAAAATGGCCGGGCGTTGTGGCAGGCACCTGTAGTCCCAGCTACTTGGGAGGCTGAGGCAAGAGAATCGCTTAAACCCAGGAGCAGAAGGTTGCTGTGAGCTGTGATGCCACAGCACTCTGCCCAGGGTGACAGCTTTGAGGCTCTGTCTCTCAAAAATAAAACAAAACAAAACAAAAAAACAAAAAGTGAGAAGCTTGTCCCTCAGTGATAGAAGTTGGTGCAGGTTTCTTTCAGGGCTCAGAATTTGGGGTCCTCCTTCAGTCTGGAAGCTCAAAGAAAACACATTTAAGCTGAGTCGTGAAAGAAGAGTAAGTGGCCATGCGGAGCGGAAGCACGACAGGCAGAGGGAACCACAGGCCAGAGTACAGAGGGGCGTCAGGTGCCCAGGCTGGCGAGAAGGGGGCTCCAGGCTCAGCCGCTGGCTGCAGGAAGGAGCGGGGCGGGGACAATCTCATGTAGGAGACTCTTGGGGATGATGCCTCTGCCTCTCAGTCAGCATCATAAGACATCATCACCTCGCCGGGATAAGACCCTAAGCCGCCAGAAGCCCAGGTAATGCCGATGTTTACTCAGCGCCTCTCTCTGAAGCCCTGGGCAAACATCGCTTCGTCGCTCCGCCTGCCCCGCTCTGCCGCGGCCTGGCCTGAGGAACCTTCTCCCAGGCCAGACCCTCTCTGAAGTTTGGGGACAGAAGCCTGAGTTTCTGTGCCCCTCCCTGGTGGGCTCCTTGTTTAGGATTTGTCTTAGGCTGGGGTGGCGGCTCTCGGGTGTCCCTCTGTCACCCCCAACTCCAAAGTGAAAGAGTGGCTCGGTGTGTGCGTGTGTGTATCTTTCAATCTCTCTCTCTCTCTTTCTCTCTCACTATATATATATATATATGGACAAAGGGGAAATAAGGTGGAAAGAGAGAGAAAGGGAACAAGTATATAAGGGATGAGAAAGAGAAATTTCACAGATTTTTAAATATAGAGTATAAATATTTGAAAATCTGGGGAGCCGTACATGTGTGGAACACGCAGAGTGGGTTTCCATCAGACACCAGGAAGTGAAAATGATCATTCTCTCCAAATACCATGACGAGGAGCCCGAGTCTGTGAAGGACTCTCTCACTCCCTCACTCATGACAATCGCAGGCTCGCACAGTTACATAACCTACAAAAACAAGGACACACGGTACAGGGACGTGCACTGATACCCAAACAGAGAGAGGCATTAAAAATATGTAAAGGATTCGCCTCCAAGGCACAACACAGCCGTCCAGTCATAGACAGTAATTAACATGTTAACTAATGTCCCAAGTGCCAGGCACGACGCTAGGTTATGAGGCTACAGTGAAGAGCAGGACTTGTGTCCTCTCCTAATGGTGCTTACGACCCAGTGACATAGCTGAGATCCCACGCACCTGTGTATAGAGCCAGGGGCTGGGGGCTGCTGAGGATGCTGGAACCCCAGGAGCAGAGAAGAGACCTCCCTATGACCACCTCTGTTCTTGAGTTCCAACCCTCTGGGGGCACATGGAAGGCCTCAGACTTACCAAGGGTACTAGGGATTCCAGATCCTGCTGGACTCATGCGTGCTCCTAGGTCTGTGAGAGAAGGTGGCGTTTGTAATTCCTGTCCCTATCTCACGATGACTGCCATAGCCTGACTCATAGAAGAGAATGCATGAAGGAATCAGTGAGTGAATGAATAAACAATTGAAGAAGTGAACAAACAAGTGAATATTCTGCCAACTAGCAACAAGGCAGACATGGCCTTGGGCTGCCTGGAGCTCCAAAGTCCCATTCCCTTCCTGTAGGAGAGCCCGTCACAGGATCAGCCAAAGAAGGCGATGGGCCCTCCCAGCTTGGGTCCCTGGGCGTGGACAGAGGGCCCCTACCTGGCTGCAGCTGGAAAACCGGACTCTGTGATGAGCCCTGTCACTGAGGTCCCACCCTGTGTCCCCAAAGGGGTGGAGCTTGTGCCTTCCTGCTGGAGCGACTTCCACCGGCTCGAGGTCTTCCTTGCGCTCTTACCCTTCACAGAACTTGCTGGGGGAGTTCTCTGGCATCGGTGATAAATTTTGCCAGTCGGCTCCTCATCATCTTCATTTGCTGAATACCATGGAAAGGAGCAGCCTGTCTTTAGAAAGCAGGGGGGCCCAGGGCTAGGAGAAGGTGTACTGTTGCGGCTGCAGTCCCATCCCAGAGAGAGAGAGAGAGAGAGAGGAGCGCCTACACAGGCTGGAGGTAAAACAGGCCAGGCTGCAGAAGACGCCGCGGCTGCCCACCCGTATTCCTGCCGACCTCTGACAACTGGTATCTGCATGTCTCTGCCTGAGGGCTTTTCCCCAAACTGCAGAAGGCTGCTGTGCCCACATGTACACAGTGCACCAGAAATGCTGAAGAATGAATACCCTCTGGGGCAAGCCCTCCACCAGACTCCTGGGAGCTGGTGTTTAAACACCCAGCCTCCTTGCCCCCGTTTGGGGGTGGGGGGGGAGAACTCTCAGGTGGGTGCTTTACAGCGTCTCCCAGAGTCGACTTATGAGAGCAAGAGCCCGTGACCCAGTGGTGCGGCTGGGTCAGCACACACACTTCAGTGGCTACCTTCCCTCCCCTGCAGCCCTTCCCCGTGTCCTCCACAGCCCAGCAGTAACCCAGTAACCCCTGTACCTTCTAGCTAAAACTGCAAGCACCAGGGTCCTTCAGGGTCAGCTTCTAAAGTCTGGCAGGCCTCAGCCCAGGGCTGACAGAGCCTTCCGTGGACAAAGTCACCTTCCCTAAATAGCCAACCCTCCTTAGAAGGACCAGTGACAGGGGCGGTGCCTGTGGCTCAAGGAGTAGGGCACTGGTCTCATATACCGGGGGAGGCAGGCATATACCGGCCCTCGCCAAAAACTGCCAAAAAAAAAAAAAAAACCACCAAAAAACAAAGAAAGATCAGTGAGACACTTCTCAAGGGGGATTGAGATTGATTCTCCCTGTGTCTGAAAGGGAGATGGATGGAGAGGTCCCTTCTCTGCTCATGAGATACAAGCCTTCACCAATATAGAACTAACACTTACCTTCGGGAACCAGCTCCCGACAGAGCCACACAGTCACCTGGGGCTGCCCTGCGCTCCTCTGAGGCCGTTGTCAGTGGTCTCTGGGCAGGAGAAGGAGAACCAACCCCAGGGAGCACCAGAGAAGGTCTTTTTTTTTTTAGCAACTCTTATCCTCTCAGTAACCTCAAAATGCAACTAATTTATAAATGCAAATACATATACTGCAATATTTAATGTACAGAGGAAAAAAAGTTCAGCTTCTTTAGAAAAAGACTCTACAAGGGGCATCTGGTTAGGACCAGGGAGGTTGGGAAACAGCCAGCGATAACTGGAATCCATAGCATTTCTGTTTAGAGTGATGAAAATATTCTAAAATTGTGACAATGGTTGCACATTATCTAAGAATATTCTAAAACCACAGCATTGTACACGTTGAATGAGTGAACTGCATAGTATGTGTGTTATATCTCAATAAAGCTGGTTTTTTAAAGAGGGCAGATGGGCGTAGAAAGACTTGGCTCTTCAGCTGGACAACAACCACCTCGGGTCTGAGCTCTGGCACTTACCAGCCACATATCCAAGACATTTAATCTCCTCGATATGTCAGCTTCTTTAAGTAAATTACTTCCCTTTTAGGGTTGTTGAGCAGATTTGAGATACTTTATTAAATATATTTAAAAGTTCCTGGCACATAAAGAGTAGATATCTTTAATAATTTTTAATAATAATAATTAACAGCTGATAATTATACAGAACCTGCTACTAGCAATCGCCATTGCATATGAAATTTTCATCCATTAGAAGAGAAAGCAATTAGTATTGAAAGGAAGCCAATATTTCAAAATTAACTTGACTGAATAAGTTGGTTTCAGTCAAGAATTATGTTAGAAAGGAGCTTTTGAAGATACCAAGAAAGTGATCCTCTGATTAGAATCAGCCTCTTAAAAATTCTGACCTCAAAGAGGAGTGGTCACAAATGAAGGTGCTTCCAGGTCATTGACACCAGAAGAAAATCATATTTCTCTTCAATTTGAAAGATGAGTAGGTAAAAGGCAGTAATAGGCTTCAGAGAGCCACCAAGTGAGTGGATTTGGGGTGCTGACACCCAAAATGGGACACAGATTGCTTTATCAAGGCCTAGAGGCCATTTCTATGGGATCAAGGGACATGTTCATGGGAGAAAATTAGAGCTAGCTCAGAGCTCAAAATCAAGCAGAACCTGAAACCAACAGGAGACTTCATTATGCCATTTAACTCTTGATAGAGATTGAATCTGTTTATCAAGAGGGGAAAGGGAATTAATTTGTATTATTTTATTTATAGATGAAAAGTGGTCTTTGGTGAAGAGTGTTTTGAGATCACCTCTTGCTTTCCCTTTTCCTAAATGCACAGGTCTTAGAGCAAAACAGATTTAGATCAAGACACCAAATCCACTACTCATTGTCAAGAACTGGCCAGGGTCTGAAGTTTTATACTACTTGCAAGTTAACAAGTTCACTTGCCAGTTTCACTGACACTGACAGAAGACATGAGACTTATGGATCAGAGATAAAGGACAGTTTATTACAACAATAGGGGTAGCCAAGTAGCATTGTTTTTCTACCAGTATCCCAAGCTGTGATTTCCATAGGACAAAGAGGGGCAGCTGATACAAAGAGGTGTTACCTGCACACACAGTAGTGTTGCAAAAGACATATCCTGAGCTTAGGGAATCTGAATCCTTTTTAATGGGCAGTAAGCATGCCTACTCTCTGTTCTGGAGGGAGACCCTATCTTCCAAAGCTGTTCATGGTGCACACATTCTTGTAAAGATAGTTTGGAACAAAGGCAGTCAGTATCTCTGCTTTTAAGTCATACAGAAATGTGAGAGACACATGGAAAATCACCTCCCAACACTTAGAAGATACCCAGTCTTTGACAAAAATCACTTGTCCCTTCTGCAACTCAGCTTTCTCACCGGTAAAATGAGGAGAATAAAGGAAATGTGAGTATACTGTTCCAAGCACAGTTCCTGGCATATAACAGATGACACTCTTAATAATAATTTAATATTTCTTCTTCCTGCCACCTCCTCCTTCAAGTAAATGGCAGTTTACTTAAGACTATTTCAAGCAAATTGACATTGGTACTAACTCTCATTTAGATCCATTACAATAATACATGAGAATCTAGCTTCCCTATTTTGTTTCAAAATGGCAGCCTACCTGGTGAGATAAAATCTGAGTGTGTCTTGATCCCATCAGTATCAAACTCGATCAATTTCAGCCCAAAGACTAACCATTAAACAATTCAAAAATCCTAGAACCTCCAGCTCAGCAGTTCTCAGACTTTGTTGCATGTTTAAATCACCTGGGGAGCTTTTTAAAAATGCCACCACATAAAATACTAATTAAATCTTACTCTCTGGGGCGGACTCAGGCACCAAGAAGTTTAAAACCTTCTCCAGGTGAATCTCATACACAGCCAAGGCGTGGTGCTCTAGCTCTTATTCCAATAACTAGAAGGGTTTGCAAGTGTAACTTTGCTATAATGCCTAAGCTGTTTCACTTGAATGTAATTGGTCTAACTCTGAAAAGGTCATCTGGCATTGGTAAGTACCTCACGAGCCCAGGAGGGGACTGTGGCTTGGGGAAGGGGTGTGGTCTGTGCTCTAAGAGAAGGTAGGAGAGAGCCCCCCTGTCCTTTGGAAATCCGCCAGGCCTGGAGAACGGGCTTGATATACCCTGGGCACTCAATTAATGCTTGCGGCTGGTCTCAGTCTCCCAGCTCCACCCCCAAAGCATCAAGCATTCTGCATGCACATTGAAGGTTGAAAATAGCTCCAGTCTTGCCTTGCTCCTTGGCAGACTAGATTATAGGATTAACTCTTCGCCTCCTGGCTTGGCTATGGGAATCCTCTTTCTTCTTTTTTTCTTAGCTATAAATGATCAATAATACCGATTTTCTCACTTTCTTCTCCCACTTTTCTTCGGAGCTGTTCTTAGCCAGTTACCTTTATTTTGCTGGCAGAGCCAGAAAGAGAAACTAAGGTAAGGGATGGCCCTGGGGCGGTCGGGGTCCCGCATCGCCTGCTCTGTGGTTCTGCGACAGTTCACTGGTCTGCTGGCTGAGAGGCCGCTTCCTCCCTCCCGTTGGTGGGGGGGTAAAGGTGCAGCAGAGAAGGCATCAGGGCCCCCACAGTCAGTTAGAATTTTGAATTTGCTTGGAGCCAGTGTTCAATCCCCTTCTCTCATAAACATGCAAATCGCCCAGGTAATTGAGACACCTGAAGTCTGAGTGAGCCTAATTCACCTAATTCAGGCTGCGCTGGAAACTACCTGAAACTCACGTGGAAGTGAGCTTTCCAGACTGGGGAGAGTTTGCCCGTTGTTGCCAAGTGGAGATGGCATTTTCCTCTTGGTGCCAGGATGGAAAAAAAGGACTCTGAACACCAAGGGGAACTATGTTGCTGGTTGAGGCTACTTTGGGAAGCCACTTGGCCCTGGGCCTTCCTGCAGAACTCAGGCTGTGAGGAGGAAGCCTTGGAGCCTGACTCTCAGGAGCTGTCCTGGGTGTGCCTCTTGTTTGAGTCATGCCTGTTGGAAGGTTCAGGGCGGCTGAGAAGCATGGCCCCCTAGAGAAACTGAGTCCTGAAGCGCTGTGCAGCCTTTTCCTCCTTAACTGCGTGACTTTTTAAATCATGGCCACAGGAGGGGAGTACTTGCGTAGGAGTTTGGGGAAGGGGAAACCTTTCTGTCTTCGCTAGCTGAACCCAGGGCAATGTCACAGCAGCCTGGTTAGGAACGGACTTAGATCTCCCCCTCCCCCATCCTCAGCACACCTAGTTTTTCATTATTTATGAGGAATAATGGCACAAAAATAAAGTCTTTGTTCCTTCCCTCTTCCTGGGCACCTGCTGCTTTTATCCTACCCACCTGACAACACAAGTGACATCACAGGCTGGTCACCGCGGAAACGGGCAATGAGGTCAGACAGCAGGGGCCTGATGGCTTCAGGCAGGGAAGGACAGCCCAGATCTTGAGGGGGTCAGGATTTTGGAAATGAAGCTTGGGAGAGATTAAAGCGAACACAGTAAGAAGGAAAATGTTGTGGCCAGCAAGTGTCCCCAGATATGGAGAGGGCCAGGTCGCTAGTTGGAGGTTAAGTCAATTAGTTGCTTGCTGCATGTACCACCGCCCGGCACCACTCTCCAGAGCCTGATTACCTATTCGGAGCTGGTTCTCCTTATAATTTGTTGGCTCAAAGGTCAGAATGGACTTCTACGGAAGACAGATTTCCTCGTAACCATTCCTTGGGGACTGAGCTCTTGAAACCAATTGGCCCAAATTTCAGCACAATTTGGGATTTAAATTCCCATTGGGGGTGCGAATGGCTTAAAGGGGGAGGGGAAAAAACAACTAGGCAACAACGAGGCAAGTAGGGGTTGGGGTCTGTATATGTAGGGGGTCAAGGTCATGCCTTGGGGCAGGGGGGAAAGGGACCATGATTGGTGGTGATGGTCTAGGAGGCAAGGAGAAAGGGCACTTTATAAATCACCAGCTCCTTTTTAAAAATGAAATTTAACCTGTCCGTGCTTTGCTTTTGAATTTATTAGCAATTTCATTTCCTTGGGTAATAATTCATTATCTCATTCCCAGCCCAGGGAATGATTCTGGCCCAGAAGTGGCATTTACCTTCCACACCTTAAAGTGATGCTTTTTTAGCTGTGTCATCTTCAGATCACTCTCAGCCCTGGCCTCAAACCCAGCTGCAAACCCTGGGCCCCTGAGCTCCTGGGCACCAGTTGACCACATGGGAGTGGCCCAACAGCCTCAAACTCCTCCTCTTCCCCCCTCCCCAGGGCCCAGCCTATCTGTTTTTCTGCTGCTGTTTACACTGGGGCTGGTTTTGGGGCCCCAGCCGCTCTCCATGGTGAAGCAAGACAGCTGGTAGGCTGTGGCAAGATAGAGCCATTCGGCTGGAGCTGAGATAACTGCCATTGGGGGGGAACCCCACAGAGGTTTGGAGGGGCCACATGTGTCAGCTTAACTGGAGGATCTGAAAAAGCTATTTCAATCTCGTCTCCAAGTGAGAGACAGGCAGATGCCCTTCTATGGAATGGAAGTTTCCACTCCAGCCTCTCTGCCAAGGAAGAAAACCTGATTAACAAGGCTGGGATGGTGTTTTTCATGAGCAAAAAAGTGCTCCCAATCCCATCTCTCTTCACATCACAGAAAAGACACTCTCCTGACACAAAATATGTCAGGATGGAAGTGAGGAAGGGATACTCTCCACTTCTCTGGCTCACATCCATTCCTGCGGGCTCCCTGCCCATTCCTCCCCCCATTTCTAGACACTGGACCCCAGATGTGTCAAGAACAAAGACAATGCCATCCCTACTCATGGAACTAGCTTTAGCAGTCTAATTTCCAGTGGTTGGAGGCATGGCTGGGTGTTCGCCCTGTGATGAGCTGTCCCCGTCATCTGCTCCTTTCTGGGGGAGGTCAGCACCATTACTGTCACTGTTCTGCAGATGGGTATGTCGGAGCTCTCATACTCCGTGAATTGGTTCCATGGCCAGACTCCACCCCCTGTTGCAGTGGCGCCCACACTGCTTATTGCAGGCACCGATGCCCAAGGCTGGACCATTAAATCAGAATCTCTAGGGTGGGACCCAGGGGCAGTATTGAAGCTCCCTGGAGATTCCAATACACCCAAGACCCTACAGCCTGGCTCCTCAAGTGTAGTATGGGACACAACATCACTTGGGAACTTGTTTGAAATGCTGGATTTTAGCACCACCCCAGACTTGATGGATTGGAATCTACATGTTAAGCAGATCCCCAGGTGACTCTTGAGGACCTTGCCTTCCAGGCCTTGAAATCCCGTAAAGAAGCCTTGCTGTGCTGTGAGGGTTAGCAATCCCCGGGGCAGTAGAGAAGGCCACTGCTTCCTCCCCAGTCAGCCATCCCTCTGCAGAGAAAGGCCAGAGAAGGAAGACTGAGCCCTCGTATGCAAATTACATGCAAATCACAGGCAGAGCAGCAGCTGGGAGGCTTGTGGCATCAGGGCTGGGGAGGGTCTTAGAACCCTGCAAGCGATGGGAAGACGTGGTGGTAGGACTGAGGTCTACCAATGCTCTGAGCCCTGTCCAGGCCGATAGTTCTGCCTGCTCAGGCCTGGCTCAGCCCTGGCTGTCTCCAGGTTACGAGGTGGCTGAAAGGCTACAAGGAGTGATATCAGGTGGGACCCCTGCCCGTCCTTCTTTACTCATGCCAGCAGCTATGACTGGACTGTGGGGCTCTTGGTGCCTTCTACATTTATGCCTTATTTGTCAAAATTGTAGCATGTGTCAGGCCTTCATGACCAAGCAGTTCCTTCAGATTGGTGCTCTCCTATTAACCGCCAACACCTGTTTTCTGGCTGCTGGGAGGAAGGCAGGTGGAGAGGCCGAGAAACAGCCCACTCCATTCCTACATATTAGGGGTCTCAGACCCTGGAGGCTGCTCCTGAAGTGCCAGAAGCCACTCAGGCTGGGGTCCGGGTGTCCTCCTCGAGGCTCCAGAGAGCCATAGGGCAGAGCTTTGGCTGGGGATGCAATCCTGGGTGCACTATTACTGAGCCCCTGGGCTGCCTCATATCACCCCCAGGATAATGTTGCACACACGCAGACCTCCGATCTGCCTAGGAGACGCTTTTCCAGAGGGTTCCTGACTGCCCTCCTTACTCTTGGGTTGGTTGCTATCCCAAAACTAGGTTCAAAAAGGAACAGGAAAGGACAGCACTGAAACCAACACCCAGAAGTCAGAGTTCACGACTAGAGTCTGCCACAAGTCACAAGTAACCCCCCTGAAGGGTTACATAACTTTTCAGAGCTTTGGTAAGTTCATAAAGCCCAACTTGCCATGTTGTGGTAAAAATAAAATATGTGAGCCTTCCTAGTCCTGTGGTGGGCACTTTGCAGATGCTCAAATATGCATCAATTTATAGATTTATGCCTCAAAAATCTAAGTAGTAAGTAGAGTCCAGTTGTTCTCAAAGTGTGGTCACTGACACCAGCAGCATCAACACAGAACTAATTAAAATGCAAATTCTCAGGCCCTGCCCCCAACCTACCCAATCAGAAAAACTCTGAGTGGGGCCCAGCAATCTGCTTTAGCAAGCCATCTGGGGAGTCTGCTGCATGCTCAAGTTTGAGAGCCAAGGGTATGGATACTGATGGCTACATATGATCCTGTGAACTGCTGTGCTCTACTTTCAAAGTCATGTTTCTTTTTTGTTTATTTTGGAGACAAATGTCTTGCTCTGTTACCCTGGGTAGGATGCCATGGTGTCATAGATCACGGCAACTTCAAAATCCTAGGCTCAAGAGCTCTTCTTGCCTCAGCCTCCCAAATAGCTGGGATTACAGGCACCTGCCGCCATACTCAGCTACTTTTTCTATTTTTAGTAGAAACAGGATCTCGCTCTTGCTCAAGCCGATCTTCAACTCCTGAGCTCAAGCAAACCACCTGCCTTGGCCTCCCAAAGTGCTGGAATTACAGGTGTGAGCTGCCAAGCCTGGCCTCAAGGGTGTGTGATTTGAAGGGAGAAACAATACATGTGCCAAGCAGAGCAGCTGGAACATATGGGGCTCATACCTGGGTAAGTGTCCCCACGTATGAGGCACTCTCCCCTCATACCTGTGTGATCACAACGGTCACTTGAGACTGATATTATGCCCCCTATATGGAGGAGGAAACCAGGGCACACAGGGGTACAGTGATATGTCCAAGTGTGTGGGTTCTGAAGACAAGCATTCGGGATCCATGGGCTGTGAGCAGCACTTTCTCATCATGTGTAGAGGATTTGGGGGAAAGCCAGGGGTGAAGAGTGGGGAGGGGCCTAGAATAGAGCAGGATAGAGCGAAGTGTTGGGGGCGGGGAAGGGCAGACCATAGAGCTACTTTATGACAGAGCTAGATCCCGCTTTGAATTCCCAGCCGAGAGCCCTATACCCTGGACCGGCAATCTTACCTTGGTGAGCAGATATTTCAGGCACACATGACGCAGATGTGCTTTGGGCTTGCTTGGCTGGTCCTGTGACCTCCACCCCAGAGGCAGGCAGCTCGAACCTAGGGAATCCTGAGATCAAAGTCAGAGCCCGGTGGAGAAGGTGGTGTAGGCACACACCTCAGACTGAGGAGTCAGACGGGAGGTTCTCAGGAAGCCTATTTTGGGGAATCACCTAAGCTTACAAGTTCTCTGGTACTGAACTCTCCTGGCAACTGCACTTCCCCAATGCCTTTATCAAAAATGCAGATCCAAGATGCATTCCATTGCTATCTGCTCAGTGTCAACCTTGTCACCAGACTATAAGCTCCATGTTGGCACGGGCCGTATCTGTCACAGCACACAGAGCCCCCCACACTAGCACGGTACCTGGCACACAGTAGACAGCTACCAGTGGCTGTATGAATGAATGAACTAGTATGCTGGCCCCTCCCTCTACTGAGAGTATTTATTTTTACATCTGTTTTCTTCCTAGATTGAGACCCCCAAGATCCACACAGTTTAATTCATTGCCCACAGACAATGGCTGATTTTAAGTGTTGTTGGGTTTTTTATTTTGTCTGTTGAACCCAGTCAGATTCTAAAGTTCAGTGGGTCCCTTTGCTATAGAGTCATTCGTTGTCCCTGCCTGGGGAAGGAGAGAATGTTGAATTAGGAGTCTCCAAAATGCCGGACTGTGGGTTTTCTCAAATTTCTTTTCTCCTGATACTCAGAGATTGTAACTCCCTGAGGGCAGGAACAAGCATCCTGGTACCAGGACTGAACCGGGGCTCAGCCTTCCCGAGCAGCTTAGTCTGCAGGGTGGCAGGGTTGAAGCTTTGAGGTAAATAACTCCTGCAAAGGACCTCACCTGACCCTCCTTTCTGCAAAACTAAGCCTGTGAGTCAACTCTCAATTAACCTCTTTGCCCCGACTCCGCTCAATGCAAAACGTTTTATTCCAAAGGCAGAAAAGCTATTTTAAGATCACCTCTGTTATTGTGTTAATACCAAACCAGAGTAGGTCAGCACTCTTCCTGTGCAACCAGAAATGCATGGTCATGTCCCAACTGGACGTAAAATGTCATGCCGAGGGGGAGGCTGTCACTGGGGGTGCCCCTCCCTGGCCCCCCAAACCCCCTCCCTCCCTCAGCCACTAAGGCTGCTGTGGAGAGGTGTTGTTATTTTGGTTAGAAACCCCATTAAAATACCCGATTTCCCGTCTCTTCCATTGGCTCCCTTATATTTTTTGTCCAACCTGCAAACCATCTTTGATGGGCACAATGGTGCATTCTCAAATGAAAGGACAGACAGCAAGGCCTTGGGAGGTCTATTTTTGGAACATTAGTAAGCTCTTATCCTAATCTTATTTTTATCCCAACCTTCTGTGTTCCTGAGCTAATAGTCCAGGTAGTGCTGATCAGAGCACCTGCCAGGAATGTGGCAAAGGGACGTGGAGACCCAAGTGCTATAAATAAGAGAAACCTGGTAGGTTACCTACCTCCCTGAAACACAATGCTAAGGGCTTCTGCTCCTTGAAGGAGAAGGCGCCATGGAGATATTGATTTTCTTTGGTCTGTGCCCTCTTTACAGTAATGAAGCAGAAACTTTGATATTCTCCAAAATTCTCCAGATATACATTCATTGGCCAGGAAGTGTGAGAGCCATCTAAGTCATTAAAGTAGGAATTGGGGGGGGGGGAAATGAAGCAGAAAGGAAGGGAAATTGATGTGGGATGGATGAATAAATGATGACGCATCTATGCTGGAATATTATGCAGCCATTAAAAATATATGTGCCAAGGAATCTTTAGTGATATGGAAATGTTCATGATATAAAATTAAGTTTAAAAAGAACTTAAAAGTACATATTCAGCACGAGCCACATGCTATATGCTGAGAGAAGGCCAGAAATACATCAAGGGTTTTCTTCTTTATACACATCTATATTTTTCATATCCCCGCAATATGGCTTTATCCTGTCTAGTTTTAATTTGTTTTCACTGGAAAGCCTTTTTAAAGTACAAAGAAAGACACTCTCCATATAGAAATAAATTCTAATTATGTAGAAAAATAAATTCGAGTAATGTAGAAAGGAAAGTTGTATTCCACCCTTAACTCCTGTTCTTCATTTGGAATATAGAGTATCCAGAGCATTCTATGTAAGTGTATGTGTGATACCTCTACACGTACATGTGTGTACACACAGGGACATGCCTATGTATGCAGATACAAATATGAATTTATGGATACATATGAATTTTAGCACTAAAATAAAAAATGATTTCAAGTTATACCTAAACATGTTATTCAGATGGATTTTATGTGGGGGACAATAGGCCACTTTTCATATTAAAATTTGTTTTAACATTTTCCTGAACACACATACAACTCCTTATTTGTAGAAAGGGCTTTAAAATAGCGAAAGTATGCCGGGTTATCTGGTGGGCCCAGGGTGATCACAGAGGTCGTTATAAGAGGGAGGAGGGTGGGTCAGGGAGGGCGTGGGATGAAGGGAGCAGAGATTGGAGTGATGCAATTACTGGCAGGTGGGGCCACTAGCCAGGGAATGCAGGTGTGGGCAGCCAGCGCAAGCTGCGGGCAGGAGCAGACTATTCCTTAGGCACAGGCTCTGCTGATGGGGTTAAGCCTCACAAGCCACCCATTTTGGAATTCTGACCTAGCAAACTGTAAAATAATAAATTTGTGTTGACTCAAGCCCTAAGTTTGTAGGTAAATTTCAGGGCCATCTGCTGGGGGAAGCCACCTCCAACCCGGAATTTCACTCATTCCCATGCCATGTAGAGTGCCTCCACCGGCTTCTGCAGCATGAGTTTTTCTGCATATTTTCCTAGAGTCAGAAAAGTATTCTTTTTAACAAAGTTAAGCAGCTCTGATGTGGAGGTGAGAGGATGGGTGTGTTCACACCACAAATACTTGCCCTTCGTGGAGGGGTATGTGTCTGCCAGTGGGGCCTCGGGGAGCAAAACTCGGTTTCTGCCCTTGCAGAGCACGTGTTCCAGCGACATTGGCTGCAGGGGACAGACAGTAGCAATAAACATGAGAAGTAAGTAAGCTGCCTGGTGAGAAGAGACACATGCAACGGGTTCAAAGTGACAGCAGAGCAGGGGGAGAGGTGGGCGTCATGGGTGGAGGTGAGGGGATGGCTGATGTTTATGCAGGATGGCTGGGGCCAGCCCCCTTGGACTCATCCCTTTAGCGATCACTGATCTCACACTCACTCTGAGTCAGGCCTTGAGGATTTACAAATGTGAAATCATTTTATACTCCAGTTTCTCTTCAGATCATAGAAATCTTTTGCCTTTTACAAATATTAAATCCTTGAATCCTCATGAGAACCCCATGAATTGATGTCATTATTTCCCCATTTCACAGAGCAGGAAACTGAGGCACAGAGAGGTGAAACACTGTTTGCAGTGTCAGATGGCCGGCAGGTGTCTGTCGGCTACGGAACTCGAGGGCAGGCACTGGGGCTCTGAGCTGCACACTCCTCCTCTCTGTACAAGGCCACCTGGTGTTTGAGTAAAAATTTCAAGAAAGAGAAGAAGGCAACCCTGCAGGGCTCTGTAGGAAAAGCATTCCAGGCAGAAAGAACAGCCAGAGAAAAGGGTCAGAGGCAGGAGGGTGCCCGGATTATTTGATCACACGGGCAAGGCATCCAGTGTGGCCTCCGTCAGGTGAGTGGGTGGGCAGGCACTGGGCATGGGAGGTGGGCAGAGAGGTCTCTGGAGGTCATGGTGAAGAGGTGATTCTCATTCTGGGAAAGGAGTAGTTCCCAAGGGCTTGAGCTGTGGGTGGCTGCCCTGGCTGCTGGGCTGAGAGTGAGCTCCAGAGTCAGGGAGGGGGCTCCACCAGGGAGGCGGTGGGAGAGATTGGAGGGGTAGTTCTGGCAAGTTGGAGTAGAGCAGACAAGACAGAGAGGGAAGCATCTGTCCTGGCTTGGAGCTCTGGGGCCTGCAGAACAATTAGGGAGGACGCCGTCGCTCGGAGTCTGCCTCTTTTCCAAGGGAGCTACTCTTTCTGAGGATGAAATTTCAGCATAACATGCAAGAACTATTAACTGTCTTGCTGGGGAGGTGTTATATCTAGGGAAAAGGGCTTTCAGAGGAGTCCACGGATGAAACAGCGATGATTGTTTTGGTGCTTTCCATGTGGAACTGGTGGAAAGACCACAGAGCAAGTCAGGAGAAACGTGAAGGGAAGCCAAAGGACTCAGGGCCGGCCCCACGTCAGCCAGCCTCCGGGGCTGGAAGGAAAGGTCTCCTAACTGCCCTCTGGTGGGGAGTTGGGGCAAACGGCCCACAAGGACCCAACCTCAGCCCCAGCACCCAGCACTCAGCCACATCTTGCCTGTGGAACATTCAAATGAATGTATGAGAATTGCTTAAGGGGGGTGGGTGGTGTTGATGATGCCTTTTTTTTTTTTTGTAGAGACAGAGTCTTCACTTTATCACCCTCGGTAGAGTGCCGTGGAGTCACAGCTCACAGCAACCTCCAACCCCTGGGCTTAGGTGATTCTCTTACCTTAGCCTCCCAAGTAGCTGGGACTACAGGTGCCTGCCACAACACCCAGCTATTTTTTGGTGCAGTTTGGCCGGGGCCGGGTTTGAACCCATTACCCTCGGTATATGGGGTCAGTGCCCTACTCACTGAGTCACAGGCGCTGCCCGATGATGACTTTTTTAGATGGTTAAACAGAAACTCTCATAGCCGTTGGCGTTCTTAGCAAGTGGGAGGGGAGCAGAGAAGGGGGCTCATCTTCAAACTGAACTACAGGTAGAAGAGACTTTTTATGCTAAAGATACTTAAAATTTCCATCAGCACCGAGCCCCCATAATTCTGATTGTGGCAGAGAAAACCCAGCCAGTGAAGACAAAACAAATACAGTCGAACCTCTTAAGGGTAACCACCCAGGAGACCATAACCAACTGGTCGACATATGGAGGTGGTTAACTCAGGGAACTAAACTTCCCGTGCTGATAGGTACCTGTGGTTCATGTCCAATCTGTGCAAATTAGGTCCACTTAAGGAGGTGGTCAATGTAGGGAGGCAGGCGACTAAGGAGGTTCTAGTGTAGTGCAAAAATTAAGTGCTCTGGGTAGAGAAACGGAGCTGTAGTGTCTCAGAGTCAGTCCCCACGGACAGTTACAGAACATAGTGGGAAGTGGGACCTCAAGGCAATAAAGGAATGGTGACAGCCACCAACTTCATGAACCCCTAGGTGAAGGAACCCTGCTAGATACTGATACCCATTCTTTCAGGCAATCATTTGATGACTATTTGCAAAATACCACCCCCGAGGCACAGCGCACAAAGTTCATGGTGGTGCAAGGTTGGACACAGACCTTCTCTGCTGGTTCCTGCAGTCACGTGGTCTGAAGGGACCACTTTTGACAAATTGAGCCAAGGTTCTGATGTCTCCAGTGTGAATTCTGGGGAATCTAATCAACCTCCTCCACTGTGGGTGTCTCGGTGGCATGTGAGGTGTGTGCTAGCCCAGACCCTCTGCCCCCGCTCCCACCTCTGTGGTTATTCTGCTCTTTAGAGTCGGGGTTGGGGAAGCACTTTTCCCACCTCTCACTATTGACCATCTGTCACTCTTTCTTACTCTTCTCAGTTTGTGCTTGTAAGAACAGTGTGTGTTTGGGGCCAGGAAGGGCATCTTGAAAGCTTTCTGTTTGTCTGTCGATCTGTGAATAAATATCTCAATACAGCTTACTTGTGCCAGTCCTGTGCTAAGCACTGTTATAAGATAGTGCTCAATAAATATTTGTGAGCCTTCAAGGATATAAACCTTATGAGCCGACCTGGGCAGAAAGCCAGCTCCCGCCTCCAAGTACTTCCAGACATTTCCCCTCAAAGCAATGTCCAGGGAGAGAGGGCAGTGGGACGTGAACTAGGGCAAGGCGGGACCCCGGCTCTCTTCAGGGCATCCCCACACTCTGGGCATTTTCCAGGTCTGCTGTGGCACTGATGTCCCACCTTGTTAGTTTCCGATCCTGCCCAGAGCTCCAGGCCCTTGGTAAGCACAATCTCCCAACCCAGCCCCCAAGTCCCTCACCTGCTTCCTTCCCTGCAGCACTCAGCCCCGACTGCCAAAGTGAACTTGATCTGCGTCTCTGATGGGCCTTTCACAGGGGTGTCAAGTCTCGTGCTTTGGGGCTAATGGCTCGTATCACCCAGGACAGGTGCTCACACCTGGGCAGACCCACGTACATCCAGTCATACCCAGTTATAAATATCTATAGAGTGCAATACCAAATAATTGTGGGGCATATTTCACCCTGCCTGTTGAACACATTGCAAGAAAGGAATTGATCCCTGCTGTTTCATTTATTAGATGGTGTAATACCACAAAAATCGTTTCCACAATATCCCAAACTAAATCATTTATTCTTGACAAAAATCCAATAAAGAGCTCAATCCTTCTCCATAGGCAGATAAAGCACAGATTAATGGGGCTGCCTAGATCAAAAAATGCTGGGAAAATGAAAGTGAGATAGAGAGAGAAGGCGCCTTCCTCCTCCTCACTTCCCCAAGGCTGCCTCGGCTCAGGGTTTTATTACAAAAAGCCGCCTAAGTATTACAGGCTAATCCGTAAATCCCAGCCTAGTAAAATATGTGACGGATTTGTAAATTGTGCCCTTTACAAATCTGATTGAACTTTTTTTTTTTTTTTTGGCCAGGAGTTTTGGCTTTCTCCTTTTCCTCTTCTTCTCACCTCTGTCCAGCTCTCTGGGTCCCTGGGATCCTGTATCCAGCTGCGTGGACCCCCAGCTGCAGCACCGCCTCCTGGCACCCTCAGTTCCTTCCGTGACCCCTTTGTGACCCGACTTGTGGAGGATGGAGATTGTTGATGGTATAAAGGGCTGAGAAAAACATTGCCTCTTGCATTTCCCATCTACAGGGAGATCAGCTCCAGGTAGGACCAGGGCCAGGTGTGGCAGGGACGTGGCATGCTTGTTGCCAAGTGTGAACATGGGGAAGGACCTACCGTCACTTCAGTGCAGGCAGGAAATCAAGTTGGTGGAGCCCTGAACCACAGGCAAACTCCCTGGAAAAGCCTTTGCCAGTGGAGCCCATTCTGTCCTGACTTGAGCCTTGAACTTCCTGAAGCCACCCAAGGCAGGTGGGTCTCCGCATGGAGAAGAGTCCAGACCCTCCTTCATATTCACTCCATCTAACGTACCAACCGTCTCAGTGCGCCCAGGTCTGAGGGGTCTTCCCAGATGCAAGACTTTCAGCACGAAAACCATACAAGTCCAGGGCAATTCGAAATGAGTTACTTGCTCTGCATCCCCTGCCTAAAGTTCTGGTCCCTCTGCAGTATAAGAAGACTTAGTCCCTCTGTCTGGCTTTAAGCTTTTTCCACCTTAAACCATATCCTTTGCAGAAGTAGAAAAATGTCCAGGCCAAAGCACAGGCTTCAGAATCTTCCAGCCCTGGGTTTGGGTCTAGGATCTGTTCCTTTCTACTTATGGACATAGGCAAATTACGTAGCCTTTCTCAGCCTCAGTTTTACCGTATGACAAATGGGGATACTAAGGACACTGTCATAGGATCACTGTGCTAATTAAAGAGATAACACAAGTGGAGCATTCACCATGGAGTTAGCACACGGCAGTGTTATTGTCATCCTCACCATCACCATCATCATTCGGACTCATCTCTTTGAGTAAGGCTGCCAAAAAAATATGAAAATGGGGACAAGCCCTCTGAAAGCCAGTGAAATGACATCCTTCCCTCAGCAGCTCACTAGAGGCACAGCCCCTCACCCCTGCGTTGGAACACTGGCTGTAGCCCAGATGCCATCTTTAAAGGAGCTGGTAATGTGAGCAGCTGGGAAGCAGATGGCAGGCTGGGGACCAGGTCCTCCTGCTCGGCGCTGTGACTCCCAGAGTTCTGATCCTACAGGGCTGCACCCCAGCACCCCAGGAAAATGACTGCTTCCTCTTCTCACAGATTTCCAGAGACAGAAGAAAGAGTACACTGGGATGGTTGCCCTGGCAACTTCCCTCACCTAACCCCTCCCCACGCTTAGGCCTGCCCAGGATGGAAACAGAGCTGCAGAGAAATGAGAGGGGACAGACCTCGGCCAGCGGACTGGAAGGGCAGGTCACAGGTTGGTACATATAAGAGTAACAGCTGCTGCCCCAGCCTGGCACATTCCTGTCACCATTGGGGATGACATTTGTCCCTAGAATTCCAGAAGTTCTTTCTGCTGTCCCACCTCCATTCCTTCTGAGAAGGAGGGTGACTTTGGAGCAAGAAGTAGAAGGCTCCATTCAGCATCTGCCTCTCTGCAGGCCTGGTACCTCTAACAGGACACGAGCATAGCAAACCAGGATGGGCCTCCTGCATTCAGGCTGGGGAAACTTCAAGCTCGAGGAGCAACTTGTGGCTAGGGCATTTGCTTCCTCAGAACATTCTAGGGATAGTGGGGCTCGCATTTGCTGTATTTCTGAAAGCAAAGGAGTGAACCACATGACCCAGAGCCAGGGTTTTCCCTTCTGTCCCTCGGAATGGCCAGTTGGTACTCTCCACTTCCCTTGTCAACATTAACCCTCTACCTCCTGTGGAGGGTTTGCCTTATTCCAGATGCCAGGTATTTAGTTTGGCATCCCCTGGCCTAGAGTCACTCAAGTGGGCCATTCCCATCCCCGCCCATCCGATGCCCAGCACAGAGTCTCCCAGGGAGCTCCGCCTGCCCTTTTGGTTCTTGGTGTCAAGATGCAAGAGATCAGGTTGTAGTTCAGATGGGGTGGTGTGCAGGTGTGAGGAAAGCAAAGGGTGACACTGTGTGGGGGAAGAGAAGAGGGAGGCAGAGCCCTTTTTTTTTTTTTTTTTGTAGACTTGGAAATAAACAACAACAACAACAACAATTAGACACCCTGTTTTGTGGGTTCAAGTTTAAGAGCATTTGAAAAATTGTTTTTCCTGGGATCGAGGAGAGGTTGGCAGGAAAGAGGAGGGACCAGAGGACGGGTTCCCCACTCAGTGGGATGTCACATGTTGCACATCCTCCCACCCACCTCTCAGAAGGTGCAAATTATCAAGCCCCAGGAGGTGGGGGGAGGTCCTCATAGGCAGCAAGTCCTGGGGCGTGGGTTTAGGAGTCCCTTAGCCCCAACCTGGCTGCCAGTCACACCCCAGTGCTCTGCGGAGGGTCAGGAACAACCATCAAACCTGCACTCGGGGTCTCCTAAATTTGGTTCCTTCACAGGGGATTTTGAAGGAAAGGGGAGCAGTTAGCAAGGCCGAAGACCCCTGTGTGAGCAACACTCCAAAGCTGGTCAACACAGGGCTTGGCCCCTCCAGCCTCCCCAACCACCTTGGGCACCCTCCCAGAGGTTTAGCGTCAAAACACCAGAGAGCTGTCCACATAGGTCCCTGGTGGCCACAGACCACAGAACATGATGGGGGAGGGGTCGACGAAAGCCAACCCATTGGGGTCCGGGCGGGCTTCTCAGGAACTTCTTATTTATTGGACTCCTCCAGTCCCACAATTGCTGGTTCTGCTCAATATTTTATTCTTGTTGCACCTGCTCAGGCGGCAGAGCTGCAGGCATTTTTGATAAATGGATTGAAAGGTTTGTCTGGTTTTGCTGAAGCTTCTATAAGTGCCTCTGTATCTTCCACTGAAACTATATTTCCCAACTTCCCAGAGCGATTTCTCTCCCCCGGTGATGCCTTGGTTCGTATTTGCTGGCTCTCCTGCACTCCCTCTCTCCTTCCCCCTTACACACACACACACACACAGTATGCAAAAATGTACATCTCCATGTGCTCACGTGGTCACTGAGGGCGCGATGACTAGGGAGCAGAGAGTGCATCTTCCATGGCAGCGAGGCACGTGCACACAGCAGCTGTGCACGCAAAGGTGCGTGTGTCCCTTGGTGCTTGCGTCTGGAATCGTCACACAGCCCCCCACGGGAGGGCTGCAGAGACCAGAGGCAAGACACAGCACGGTGCCCCTGTGATCCCTGCTGGAGCCCTCCTCCATAGCTGGCTGGCCCCTCCATCCTTCCCCCTTCCTCGCCCTCCTGCCCGGCCCTGGTGGCCCCACCAGGCCAGCTGGAGGCTTTATCCTAACCACATCTGAAACCGCTCAGGAGCTGTGCCTGGTCACCAGCCGTCTCCATAAATAACTTGCTGGGCCTGGCTCCTTGCCCTCCTGGTGACGTCATTGGCTTTGGCCCAGCTGATGAGGTCACAGACATCCCTCCCCGTGGCTCCCTCTGGGGTGGTGCACGCCCCTCATCACGGGGCCTGTGTGCCGGGAATTTGCTTGTCTGAACCCCAGCCTGGTCCAGCCCAGCCAGGACAGACGTGGGTGTCATTTCCCGCCATCCCGAGCTGCCTGTGCGGTGATGCCAAATGGCAGCCTTCCCCCTCCTGTTGCCAGTCATTCAACAGCCTCCCAACTTCTCGTCTGTCTCCCCACCGCCTTCTCCATTCATCATCGTGATGTCATTTCCAGGTGACAATGCACTGATGAGCTTGGATGGTGGTGGGGAAGGGTTGGCACTTTGATGGGGCCCAACCCAGGTCCCAGTGCTGGCCACCCCGACAACTAGTTGTATGACTCTGGACAAGATGCTTTACCTCTCTGTGACTCCATCTTCTCATCTTTGAAGCGGAGGTAACAAAAGGACCTTCTTGAGGGCTGTCATGAGGATGATCTGGGCTCATGCCTATCAAAACAGTGCCTGGTGCGTTATTGGGCATGGAGTAAATCAGTCCTATGATCCCATTTCCATGTGCCTGTGTGTTGAGCCTCAGTCTGTATATTTTCAAACTTGTGGTGGGCAGAAGCACGGGTGGTCTCCTCTCTGTGGCTGTCACCGCCCACAGCCACTGAAGCTGCCGTTTCCTCAGCTTGAGCCCCTGTCTCTTAGTTCTGTTCCCATTCATTCCCAGAATCATTGTTCCAGAAGGGCCAGGATGTGAAAGGCACTTCGGGATCAGCCGCAAGGCCCCACCCAGCTCTACTTGCTGCCCGACCCCCACCCACCAGTCACCTGCTGCAGAAGGCAGCTGGCCAGCCCTGGGGTCACCGACATGAATGGTGTCACAGTACACAGTGGTTCAGCCAGGAGCTGAGCCCTTGGCTGTCGTCTGCCAATGTGCTTGAGGAACACACTGAGGCAGCCATGGGGAGGCGACGCAGCTCTGGACTTGAGAGTGGAGAAGTTTCACTGTGGGGCGGGGCAGCCCTGACCCACACCAAGCCATGGCTCACTGCACACTGACCAGCACATGCAGGAAGGGCGGAACACGCACTGGGCTTGTAGGACTTTGGCATGAAAGCTCCTGAATAATTCCTTGATGCTTATTATGAAATGCCAGTATTTTTCACATATTGGTTTAAATTAAACATGCTATCACAAGTAATCACACCTGTTTCTTTTCACTTTTTTAATGTGTCTGCTAGAAAATGCAAAGCTGCATCCGATGTGGAGCATGGCATATTTCAGCGGGACAGTTGTGGTCTGTTCTCTCGCCGAGTTCTCAAAAGTGTTCATCGCCCCAGCCTGACGGTTCCAACAGATCAGCCTTGTACCTGCAGAAGCCGGGGGCTGCTCCCTTCAGCTGAAACAGCCCCCACAGCCCCTCAATCATGATTCCAGGAGGACAGGGCAGACGAACAGGCCTTCTTGCCTGGCTATCTCCCCACGAGCATTCAGGGTCTGTCTACCACCCATCATCCTAAGCTCACGCTTGCATATTTGGCAAGAGGGAGCTCCTTAAAGTTGGCCAGGACACCCCAAGATGTCAAGCCTCCAGTGCTAGGAAGTCCCTTCTGGTCTCACTGACACATCTCTGTGATTTTGTTCAACATGGAGCCTAGAAGTCCTACCTCTCTATTCATCTAAATCACCTCCTCCATGAAACCTTCCCAGATCCCTTCAACCAGTGAATCACTTTGTACCATCATAACACTTTGCCCAAAATTCAACTGAGCTGTTGACCAGAACTGCTCTCATGGAAAGCATTATGTGCTGGGTCATTTCTGTTCATGTAACTCCTCAGAACAATCTTTGGAGGTAGATACCAGGATTATTGCTATTTTCTTTGTGAGGAAACTGAGGCAAAGAGAAATTAAGCATCTTGCTCAGAAGGCAGTTTACGATTAAGGAAGCAGAATTCCCCGTGTCTGGTTCCCCGGTCATGCTATTTCTGCCATGCCTGCTGGCCCAGGCATAGCACTTTTTGGTACCCCCAAAAGACAAGAACAGTGTTGAGATCTGGAGCCCCTGCCCGTCCATTGCTATGACCTCCACAGCATCCAGCCAGATCCTGGCACACAGCAAGTGCCCAATAAATGTGGCCTGAACGAGCCCAGCATTGAGTTATTGGCTCTACCGCACTTTGAAATGGGGCCCTGCCACCCTGTCCCCATGGACCAGCCCTTGCCCCACCCACCTCCCGTCCACCTTCATGTCCCAGCGGTCTCTCCCCAGCTCCCCAGGGTCCTCTCTGCACCTGTTTAAAACTCAGTAACTGTGGTGCAGCCTCTATCAGCTGGGAATTAATTCCCAGGTTACCACTGCATAAAAACTAAACTCTCTTTTTATGGCCTCTATCTACTTGCTTTGCCCTTTCCTTTTATTCAGGTCCTTCTGCACTTGCAGGGAATAAATAAATACAGTGTAACTTTTAGCGGCCTTTACCAACTGGAGCTCTCAGGCCTAGGTGGGGCCTGGAGCTGCCTAGAGCCTCGGCCACAGCTGGGGTCAGGGAGATAAGATGTCAGGGAATTCTCAGGCAGCGCTTGTGGCTCAGTGAGCAGGGTGCCAGCCCCATATACCGAGTGTGGCGGGTTCAAACCCGGTCCTGGCCAAACTGCAACAAAAATAACAACAAAAATATCCGGGCTTTGTGGCAGGAGCCTACAGGCCCAGCTACTCAGGAGGCTGAGGCAAGAGAATCGCCTAAGCCCAGGAGTTGGAGGTTGCTGTGAGCAGTGATGCCACGGCACTCTACCGAGGGCGATAAAAGGCTATCTCTACAAAAAAAAAGATGTCAGGGAATTCTGTGTCTCACCCTGCAGCTCTCCATCCTGGAGGACCCTTGGGTCTTTCCCCAGCAGGCGTGGCTCACCTTCTTGGGCCCCTGCAGCAACTTCTTTCTCAAGTGATCTCAGGGAGCTGCTATAACCCCTACAGAGCCATCCTTGAATCTCCGACCACCTGACCATACCACACAGAGAAGCAGCTGGAGGGAGTATCCACCACAATCAGCAGGGGGTCAAGCCCCAGCACCCACAGAGCCTGGGCCAATGGGCTCAGGGTCCCAGGACCACAGCGGCTGCTCCCCTCCCGCCCCAGGGAAGGGTATCAATGAAAGTTTCCATCAGGTTCCAGGCCTTGTGATTCTGGGGAGGCGATCCCTAAAGTGGGTGGTGGAGTTTGTGGCCACCTTAGAGAAGTGAGGGTCCCTCGAGAGGGACATGGACTTGGTGCTGTGTTCTAGTTTGGGATCAAAGCTCTAAAATCTTGATGATGCTCTCCATTGGGAAGATAAAGGACGCGTCTTTCTCCCGGTCCTCACTGAAATACCTGTGTGTGGGTCACGTCAGTACACTGTCAGAAGGGGGGATGCCCCAGTGACAAGAAGGCCTGCCAATCCCATTTCCATGTCACCATTTCACAAAGAAACATCCCTGTTAACAGTTGTCTTTTAAAAAAAATTGCCCAACAGAGCAAATGATTAACACAAAAAGTAATGGCGCCTCTCCCTTTTTCTCTGGTTTTCTTATGTCCAAATCCCAAGATAAGAGCCACCTGTTGGGTTGCCTCACCCATTACCCACCTGTCACAGGTCAACAAGGAGCACTGGTTTTTTGCACCAATCCTCAGAGCTGGGATGTTTTTCTTTGCCTTCAGGCTCTATCCCTATGCTGCCTCAGCTGCCTGGGGACAAATAATCATTTCTTTGCTTGGAAATCATGGAGAGAAGGTATTTGGGCCCCAGATAGAGATGCTCGATTTACCAAGTAAAACTAAGGAACTACTAAATGAAACTAAACAGCAAAATTACGATAAACAGGTTTGGGGCATGTGTACCAGTGTGTCCCATGCAATATTTGGAACATAATTAAACTACATTTTTTCTGTTGTTTCTTGGAAATTCCAGTTTAGTTCAATGTCCTATCCCTTGGCTACAGACTCACATAAGCAGAAGTAGTTGTGGGGATCTATGGATTATCTTCTCTTGGAGTAAGATCGTGCCCAAAACTATTGTCATCCGTGACCACGTGAAGTCTGCATGGTAAGGTGGAGAAAGCCTCCTGCTCCAGGACAAGCCATTCAGGGGTTCCCAGCTCTCCCCTGCCCCACAAAAGGATGATGCCTGCCCCACTTTCTGGCCTCGGAAACATCCAAGGCTTTGCTCACTCTCCCTTGCTACAAATTGGGATTCAGCTCTCTGTTCTCAGGGCCCTTCATTGGCCCAGATCTCCTGTTATGAGTTGTTGCCATGTGTAGGTTTGGCTCCAGGAATGGTGCGTTTCAGGGCTGGTTGTGTCTTTGTCAAGCATGCCTTTGAAGTCCACCTGTTCCCCTGCCACTGAGTCCCTTGGCTCAGCAGGGAACTTATTGTGAGGGTGTTTCTATATCTGAGGCCTTCCCAAGCTACACCCTCATCTCGCTGCTCCTTGCCCTCCACAAAATGTTCTGGAGATGGGAGAAGCTATCTCTGAGATAATTGCTTAATTAGGAGAAAATTACTTAAATTTCTGCTGCAGCAGCAGCCACTGTGCTGTTCTGACTATAAAAGCCTCTAAAATCCAGCTCTCTTAGCAAAAGGATCACTGCCCACTCAACACCCACTCCATCGCCTCCAGAGAGAAGGCAAGAGAGAACCTGTGCAGATGTCGGGCTCTCACACACGCACGCTCACGCCTCCTTCCGTGCATACATGCTGGCACCATCTCGGCTGGGCTGTGCCAGACACCTGTGAGCTTGTGTTATGGACTGAATATTTATCTTGCCCCCAAATTCATATCTTGAATCCCTAATGTGATGGCATTTGGAGGTGGAGCTTTTGGAATTAATTAGACTTAGATGAGGTCATAAGGGTGTGGCCTCCAGGAGGGGATTAGTGTCCTTTTAAGAAGAGTAAGGGACCACAGCCCCATCTCTCTCCATGATGTGAGCACATAGCAAGAAGGTGGCCGTCTGCAAGTCAGCAAGGGAGCCCTCACCAGAATTCAACCATGCTGTCACCCTGACCTCAGACTAACAGCCTCCAGAACCAGGAGAAATAAACATCTGCTGTTTAAGCCACCTGGTCTATGATATTTTGTTGTAGCAGCCCCAAGTTGACTAAGACAAATACACTTTCCAGGAAGGAGCAGTAAGGAAACATCTTAGGCATTCCAGGCCTTACAATCTCAGTTGCACCTACTTGACTAGACCATTATCATAGGAAAGGTGGCATGGGCAATACTGAAATGAAGGGAATTGCTTCATTTCAGTAAATCTGTATCAAAACAGGTGGCAAGATAGATCTGGCTCTGGAGCCAGAGTTTCCCAATCTTCTTTCAAGACTGATGGTTGGAGTTGCAGCAGGTGTGACTGGCTTGGGAGGAGGGGCTCCTCCATACAGCCAGGAGGATCCCTGTGAGCCATCCACCCCCTCTCAGACCCAGGGAGCTCAAGTAACACCTGCACTTTGGACAAGGCTGTCATGGTTAAGCAAATATAAGCTTAGTCCTAGTCTCATACTAGACTGGTATGATCTTGGGCCAGTCATCGAACTCTCTGAGTTTCTATTTTCTCACATCCAGGTGGATAATAATGACTGGCCCTTCCCTGCAGGGTCATGGTGGCAATCCAAGGGGCTGATGTTGGTGAAGCTAAGTTTAGTCTGCTGTACTTGCTTCACGGTGTCACCTTCTAGGGTTGGTAGCACAGGGTTGGGGGTGGGGTGGGCTTAGTGTTCCAGATCTCAGAAGAGAGTCCTTGCAGGAAGGTTCTAGGATTTCTGTCCCCTCTTCCCTTCTAAACTTGGTACAATCCTATCTTCCCTCTTGATTGTACTGCTGAGTGCCCATCCAGCTCTTCTGAAGGTTTGAAGAGCACACCGGGCTCTGCAGATGGGCAGCACGCATGGCAGAGGCAGAGCGGGCCTGGCTGAGCTGACTCACCCCTAAAGGCTGCCCCTGCCTTGATGTCCTGTCTGTCTAGCCCCAGGCCTATGGTAAGCATTGTCCCTGCAGGACAATGGAGAGCCCTGCTCCTTGCAGCATCCGCGTTGCCCTGCACTGCCTGTGTTCATTCTCTCTCCTCTTCCTGGGCTGCCTTCTGCCCTCCAGTTCTCCTCCAGACAGGGCCACCCAGCCAGAGACACTCCCTTCCCCTCTGGAGCCTAAACAGCCTCCTCTAAAGCCACTGTGGGCAGAGGAGAAACCTCAGTCTGGAAGGAGCATCAACAAAATGTCACTGGGCTTTAAAGATGAGATGTCCACACTGACAGTGATACCATAAGAGGCACATGCCAGAGCCAGCTGCTGAATATGGGGCAGGTGTGGCAGCCTGGGGTGGGGGACATGGAAACTCCAGTAGCGACAACGAGCAAGAGAGTGAAGCAGAACAGAGCTTGAAGGGACCTGGGGGTCATAGGTTCAGAAAGTATGGAGGCACAAACAATTCAGGACGTGGCTCCTGGAGGAAACAGATTCTCAAAGATGGATGAATGTGTTCAGGGACGGAGAGCCTGCCGCTGTCTCCAAAGAAGTCTCTGCACTGCAATTCTGATACTTGGGTAAGAACTCTGGGACTGAGAGGGACAGGAAGCCAAGCAGAGCCGAGCTTACACGTATTCCTGACCAGCCGGCAGACACAGGGACATCAGGTAGGTCCATTCCAAAGTGAATTGATTGAGGTGTCCTTAAGACAGAACTAAGTGGTGTAAAGTCTAGACAGAAGCTCCCCTCCAATCACAGACTTACATATTGTTTACTTTAAATTAACTACTGAATGGGTCAGACCGGCAAGAACACAGTGGAAGAGACCACAGGGCCAGAATGCGGGCACTCAACCGTGGTGACAGAGGTAGAGCAGAAGGTCACCCACAGCTCCTCTTCCTGTGTGGGGGGGAGGTTGGCCACCTGTTCTTCCCCTGCAGCCCCCGCCTGCTCCAGGACTGCTGCAGAAGCAGATGGAATACCCACTGCTGCCCTCCCTGTGGCCAAGTCTGCACTCTTCCCAGGATATATCATTAGAGGCAGTGGGACCACCAGC